>ML780977.1:3048178-3069959 GCA_009831015.1 Picea engelmannii | reverse complement strand
CGGTACCTCTTCCGGGAACACATCTCTGTATTCTCTCAGGACAGGGTGATCATCAGGGCTTGGTTTAGCACCTTCGATTGTTTCCAACACCTGTATTGCATATAGGGGACATCCCTTTCGACAATACTTTCTCATTTGTAGGGTTGAGATTTGTCTCACCGAGACCGATTTTCGGATCCCTTGGAGGGTTATCCTTTTTCCTTCTATGCTCACACATTCTAAAGTTTTATGGTAACAGTCCAATTTGGCTTTATGGGCGGCCAGCCAGTCCATACCAATCAACAGGTCATATGATCCTAGGGGTAATACATTAAGGGTTGCTTGGGTGGAAAATTCACCCAACATTAATTGGCAAGCTGGTACAACCTACACTACCTTTCTTTTGGTGCTAGTGGCTAACTGTACCAACCATGGTTTAGTTTGCTTTTGTGGCTGTAGCTTGCACTTATCAATAGTTTTAAGGGCTATATAACTCAAATTTGAACCAGGGTCAATCAAAACAGACACTAGGTGGTTGAAAATCATACCTTCTATTTCCACTACTGAAGCTTGGTGGTCAGCTTGGTTATTATCCAAGGCTGCATAGATCTGCGGCACACTCCTTGCCACATCATCGACCGTGGTAGCTTCCTGCATGTTATAAATTTTCCGACAGTTCTGTTGTTGGTGTGGATAGTCTCTCCAGAGATTCTCTCCTCCGCAATCCCAACATTCCAAAGGTTTTCTCTTTGGGTTATCAGTCTTTACTGGTATAGGTCCAGAAGTTTTATTTCCATCCACCGAGGGAAAGTTCTGTTGGAGTACACTCCGAGTTGGGAAGTTCATTTTGGGGTTCTTCTTGTAGTTTTTAAATCCCGAGGATTTGTTCCCCTTTTTCTGAAATCTTGAACCACTCTTCTGTTTCCAGTCTCCATGAGACTCTGCCCGATGTCCATATTGTTCATGACAATATGTTGCCTTCCTTATGGTGTCTTCTAAGGTCCTTGGCTCATCAAATTCAATTCGGTTCCGGTATTCCTTGGGTAACCGGCTGATGAAGCGTTGTGCCTTCGCCTTCTTGGCTTTGATGTAGGGTACATATCTTAGTAAGTCAAGGAATTTGTTGACATACTCCTCCATAGTAAGTTGTCCCAGTTTGAGTTCATAAAACTCTTTAGCCTTCTCGTCGAAATACCTTTCTGACAAATACTTCTTCCGGAAGTACTTCTAGAACCGTTTCCAAGATAAGTCCTCCTCGCGGACCCATTTCATATTCTTAAGGTCTTCCCACCAGATGGAAGCCTTTCTGTTCAGATTGAAAGTGGCCACTCGGGCCTTCAAGTTCTCTGAGAAATCATGGACTCTGAAATATTTCTTTAGTCCAAGTAGCCAAGCCTCAGCTTCCTCTCCCTTCTTTATCTCGCCATCGAAGGAGGGAGGTTTGGCCTTCCTGAATTCCTCAAATTTATGATTCTTGGAAGTCTTTTGCTTCTTTCATTTCCTGTGAGAATAGGAACTGGTCCTACTGCTGGAAGAGCCTTCTGAATCACCAGCTTCCTTCTCAGTGGAATCATCTAGTACTGGTCCTTTACCTCTGGGGTGGGCCTTTCTTGACGTGCTTCTCTTAGTATGGCCACTGATACGACCATGATTCTGCATCTCAGGTTCATGCTACATTTTTCGCTGTAGGTCGGATAAGCTCTGCAGTAAAACTACATTAATCTTGGTTTGCTTTTCTTGTTCTTTCATCATTCTTTCATTATCAACCTTGTAGCTTTGCAATTCGACCATGAGACTCCTCACAGTCTCAACTAAGCCTGGAGGGGTTCCTATTGCTCTTCTCTCATTAGACTCCTCGTCTCTGTTGTGGGAGCCTTCTCCCACCTCTTGGTGAGTCACCACACTCTGCGTTTGTAGATTCCCGCGGTTGATCGTCTGCTTGAGTGAAAAGACAAATGCTGGATATTAGTTAAGAGTTAAATTCATTTTTATAATTTGCGCATAATTTCATAACTCTTTCACATGCATACACAGTCGGGTTTTCATATTCCAAGTTTTTAATCCTGGACAAGATAGTTAAGTCAGGGGGTTACTCCTCATAAGAGCGCTTCGAATGGAGTTTATGCGCGAATCATGCATGAGCCCAATCAATCCGAGTGTTGTAACCATGCTCTGATACCACTTTGTAACATACCCACTACCTAATCAAATTTTTCCAGTCCTTCTCGCAGACTCCAGCTCCTAAATGACCATGGAGATCTAAAGTAATCTGTCTCTTTCTCTTTTCTTCCCCATTCTCAGGTGATCGCGGGTCATGATCACGGTTCAATTTGAACGGAACGTAGTGCCTATTTTTATTTTGTGCTCCGGCGTGTAGTAATGTCCAAACATTAGACTCTGCAACCACCGAAGCCCGCCAGGGATAACATGCGTCCCATAGGGATGAATTCCTACGAGGTCAACGAATGGCCAATAGGAATAAACCTCAACGGGGGTAGAGAGCCGCCAATGGGAACAAGCCTCATCGCGTGTTTAGGTGTAACATAGGTGGTGAGAGGGAAACATGACACGGTGGACGTTATGATAGGGAGGGGCCCCACTGTGCACGCCACACTATTCCGGACCCCCCCTGTTAAAGGCAGAATGGCAAGGGGGGTCCGGAATCCACTGGGAAATCATTGATCACGATGAGTAAATATCGACTGTTCGAGAGTTGCAGGTCCAATTTCAGACCCCCCCCCCCCTACCGCTAAAGGCAGAACAACAAGGGGGCTCCGGAATGGAACCTTAGTTGTAGATCTGGACGGGTGGACTCTGGCCATCCAGATCTGCTCGCCGCTTATCCTAAAGCATAAACACATCTTGGTTTAAGTTAACGTATTATTTCCATATCTAACGGTCATTACAGACCTGGAGATCCTCTGAAAGAACCTCCTCCGTCCATCGGGGTTTCGAATATCACAACATTGAAATATATAAACATTTTGTCTTTAGAATCCCCGATATCCCGATATGACGTCAGCTTCCTCTAGTCCCCTATACTAGACCTTTTTGTCCACACGACCTCCCTCTATATGACTGCAGTCATACCCTTTCATCAGGGTTTCAGGGTTTGCGATGTCAAAATACACTCGCCCATGGAACTCGCGATTCCCCGAATCCCGACTCCCATCAGATTTTTGACACCTGTCCCTCTGAATGGACGGCTCGGATTATGTCGGGGTTTTCACCTAGGACTTCCTCGATCTCTTGTCCATGGAAATGCCGATTTCCCGATTCTCTGTGGATTTCTGAGATGCGTCCCAAAGGATGGGCGGTCCTGGTTAACTCTCTAGGTTTCGTGACTTTTGATGTCCTGGACGCCTTGTCCCTAGGACTCGCGAAATGCCAAACTCTGAATCCCCTTCAGATCTCTGACACGTGTCCCCAGTAAATGGACGGTTCAGATCGCTCCTCGCGTTCTCGTGACTTGGAGTACCAAATGCTTGGACCCTTACCCTACGAACCTCCGAGTTCACGAGATCCCTGGATCTCTTCCACCTGTCCTCCTTGGATGGATGGATCTGATCCTCTCGTGGCTTCTCCATTCGCGACTTGGAGCATCCAACTTTTGGACTCCTACCTCGCGAACCTCCGAGTTCACGAGTTCCCTAGATCTCTGCCACCTGTCCTCCTCGGATGGACGGCTCGAATCCTTTTTGCCCCTATTCACGAGGCTTAACCCTCGTCTATCTCCTATGGATCTAATGACTGTCGGGTTTCCTAGCTAAGATCTGACGGTTCAGATCGGTCCCGATGCCGCGCCCTTTCCTACTTCTCTTTGGACGTGGAAAAACCAACGGTCCATATGTTCTCATGGAGCTTGGGGGACTATGATTTAGATTTCCTCGCTACCCATGAAGACACAGGAAAATCAATTGGTAAGGCCTTTAACACCCTACCTTCTCCTGCTAATCTAACAGTTGTGGGGAAACTGTGGATTTCCTGATGAATTCTCATCCGTCGATTCGATATTCCTCCCTTAAACTGCCATCTTGGGTCTTTAAGAGGATTGTTCCTCCTCGTACAAGGTGGTTAAGACTTGCACCTTCAAGTTCCTATTCCAGGTTCTGGGTAAACCTTTCCAAGGAGGAAATCTCTACAAGAGATCTATTCCAGGGCTTTCCGGGAGATGGGTGAAGGGAAACAACTTCCCGAGAATGGGCAGGAAGCCTAACTTAACTCAACCTATAATTATATTCATTTATCAACTTAAATCATGCATGGCTTCCTCTATTATAAGCATATGTCTATAAATTCTTATCAAAACACTGCACATACATTCTTACACTGAAAATCGTTCACAATTTCATAGGTCTATGAGCATATACATATATGTATCATTCTATGAATTTCAAGAGGAAATATGTAAACAAAACACTTATCAGAAGTGACTTCAGAAATGGGTGAAACTGCTGAGAGGGGTGCTTGTTTCCACCCAACCGTAGGCGTAGCGACTCCCAGCGGATTTACCACTAGCCACCCCTGAGCTGAGACCATGATGCCCTGAGACTGCATCTCTCTGTCTGCCAGTGACCAGGAGTGAAGGTTGCAATCCTTCCTCTCTGCTATCACTCACCCTCCGTAAATGCCAGAGTTCCCCTCGCGTATTCTCTCTCAATCGCTTCTTCCATACGGCTTATCCTCTCGCAAGGTTGCATGTGGCGCGATTACCCTCGCGCTGATCAGGCCTGACGACTCTACGGATGGGCGGTTCACCATCCCATCCCTCATCAAGCCATCCGCCTACCAGCCTGCAAGGCATTGAATTTCAGGGCCAGCGAGCCGCTTTTGGTTCTCCGGGCCAGTGGAGTCCAAATATGGTATTTAATTCTCGGTGGAAGTTAATGCCACCTTTTCAGGTGCCTCCCACCGCCATCCTGGTCTCTTTTTCTGTACATCCCCTCATCAGTAGTCTTGCAATAAATTCAGAATGTTATACACATTCATTTGACCTCTTCCTCAAGGTCCATTTACATCACATATTCACATTTATGAGTTTGCCATAGTTCTTGGCCAGTCCAGTTATATTTACAAGTTGGGGGAAACAGGGTGTTACAATTCCCTCCCCCTTGAAAAGGAACATCGTCCTCGATGTTCTTATCTACTAGCATGAATTGCATGTACAGAAGTAAACAAAATTGGATATGCCAGTTTCATGGCATCTTCCATCTCCCATGTAGCTTCATCTGGGCCTAAATGTTTCCACTGCACCTTGACTTGTGCAATGGTTTTGTTCCGGAGCGGGGTTTCCTTTTTGTCCAATATGCATTGGGGTTCTAGTAGAAATTCTCCCTCTGGTTCCACCTGGATCACAGACCAGTCAATTATATGATTAGAATCATGTACATATTTCTTTAATAATGAAACATGGAAAACATTATGTGCTTTTACTGTGGGAGGAAGTGCTAGCCGATAGGCTACAGGTCCCACTCTATCTAGAACTTCAAAGGTTCCACAATACCGGGGTGCCAATTTGGCACAAGCTCCCATTTTCAGGGAACTCCTTCTGGGCTTAATTCTGAGGTATACATGATCTCTCATTTGGAACTCTCTTGGAGTTCTCTTTTGATTAACATAACTTTTCTGTCGGTTCTGAGCGACCTTCAGATTTTGTTTTATCCAAGTCACTTGTTGTTCCATTTCTTTCAACATGTCCGGTCCAAAAGAAATCCTATTTATAGGACTGGGGTATTACACTGTCTACCATAGAGGACCTTGAATAGAATCATCTTTAAGGACTCTTGATAGCTATTGTTGTAGGCGAATTCTACCAATGGTAGGTAGTCTTCCCATTTTCTGGGTTGATGCATCACATGCATCCTTAACATATCTTCTATTGCCATGCAACTGTGTTCGGGTTGCCAAGTAAATACACATTTCTTTCTGGTTAAGCGTTTGGCAATTTTCTCAAAACTGAAAACCCTCCTTTATCCCTCGCCCTAAACTAGTAAATCCCACTACTCCCTCTGCTCCACTAAAGATCCAAAAATTGACCAGGGTTGAAATGGCTGAACGCCAACTCAAAGGCCTTTGTTATAATTGTGATGACAAATATTTCCTGGGCCACAAGTGTAAAGAACAAAATATTTTTATGGCCATCTCTGAGGACATTTCAGAAGAGGATGTAGAAACTCCCCTTGTGTCTGAGTCACCTAAATCCATTGACATAACCCCTCCCTCAGACCCTCCCGAAGTAGAGCCATTCATTTCCATCAATGCTCTCACTAGCTTCTTCGCTCCCCAAACCCTCAAGCTAATTGGTTACATCAAGCATTAGAAGGTCATTATTCTGGTTGATAGTGGCAACACCCATATTTTTATTCATTGCTGCATTGCCCAAGAAAATCATTGCTACATCCATGCCATCAATAATTTCCAAATCATGATTGCCAATGGTGGTTCAATGAAATGTGGAGGGTGTTGTGAAAATGTGCGTCTCCAAATTGGTGACTACCACCTAAAATCCCATATGTTTTCTATCGACATGGGAGGTTGTGACATTGTGTTGGGTGCAGATTGGCTAAGGACTTTGGGTCTCATTCTCGTGGATTTTAAATACTTAACCATGCAATTCGACCAGGAAGGCCACCAATATAAGTTCCAAGGCATCACCATTGGTTCACTTGAGATCATTAGTTCCCATCGCATGGAAAAACTGCTCAAAAAATTTCATTCTAGTGTTATCACCCAAATCCATACCATACAAGCAACATAGACACACTCAGACTTGCAAGACCTCCAAGCCATCATTTCTAAACATCAATTGGTCTTTTCCACTCCCCAAGGACTCCCTCCTTCCCGTCGTGTTCATGATCATTCCATTCCCCTTGTACCCGGAAGCCTTCCTCCCAATATCCGTCCGTATCGTCACCCCTTTTCCCAAAAAAATGAAATTGAGAAAATGGTCTAGGAACTCCTTAATGCATGGGTTATCCACCCTAGTATGAGCCCCTACTCTTCTCCTGTGGTCATGGTCCTAAAGAAAGAAGGTTCTTGGCGAATGTGTCCTGACTTTCGTGCCCTCAACAAACTTACCATCAAAGACAAATTCCCCATTCCTGTCATTGATGACCTCCTAGATGAATTGAGTGGTGTCCAATTCTTCACTAAATTGGATCTTCATTCGAGCTACCATCGGATACATATGAAAGAGGCAGACATTCCCAAGACTGCCTTTAGAAATCATGAGGGCCACTATGAGTTTTTGGTCATGCTCTTTGGCTTGTGTAATGCCCTCTCCACCTTCCAAAGCCTCATGAATAATGTCTTCCATCCTTTTTTCCGCCATTTTGTCTTAGTTTTCTTTGATGATATCCTCATCTATAGAAAAACCTGGACCGACCATCTTTCTCAGTCGGATCGAGTTCTCCATCTACTCTCTCAACACAAACGTTTCCTGAAACAGTCTAAATGTGCTTTTGGCGCCTCAGAAGTAGAATACTTGGGTCATCTAGTTGGAAAGGATGGCATCAGGGTGGATCCTAAAAATATTGAAGCTATGTAAGAAGCCTCATTCAAAGACTCTTAAGAGCTTGCGTATATTTCTGGGCTTAACAGGGTATTATCGCAAGTTTGTTAAGAATTATGGGAAGATTGTAGCACCTCTCACTCCTCTCCTAAAAAGTAACTCTTTCACTTGGACTCCAGCCGCTGCCCAAGCTTTTCAAACCTTGAAGATGGCCATGTGCACCACTCCAGTCCTCGCCCTTCCCAATTTCACAAATACCTTTGTGTTGGAATGTGATGCCTCAGGGAAAGGAATTGGTGCTGTCCTTATGCAAGAGGTTTGACCTTTGGCCTTTACCAACAAGCAACTATCTGAAAGAAATTTAGGAAATCCATCTATGAAAAGGAAATGTTGGCTATTTTGCATGCCGTTGATCTGTGACGCCCTTATCTATGGGGGAAATGTTTCCAGATTAAGACAGAGCATCAAAGCCTCAAGTATTTTTGGAACAACGCATTTCATCCCTAGAACAACAAAAATGGGTGACTAAGCTCTTTGGATATGATTATGAGATCATTTACAAGAAAGGCAAAGACAATGTGGTTGTGGATGCACTTTCTTGCAAATATGAAGATGAAGGATCCCTTTTTTCTCTTTCATTCATTGTCCCAGATTGGCTCCAAGCCGTTCGCCAGGAATTGCTACAAGATCCCAAAAGTTCATAGCTGATCCAACAATTGCAGTCCAATGCTCCAACTTCCCCAGGGTACTCTTGGCTCTATTATGAACTTCGATACAAAGGCCATTTGTATTTAAGTAAACAATCAAAGCTTAAATCCATGGTACTTTCTGAGCTTCATGCTACACCCACCGCAGGGCACTCCGGGTTCACCAAAACCTATGACAGGGTCAAACGTTCCTTTTTCTAGGATGGTATGAAACATGAAATTCTTAATTTTTTCGCTGAATGTGATGTCTATCATCGCAACAATGGAGAAACAATCAAATTTCCAGGCACACTACAACCACTCCCAATTCCACCTGCTATTTGGAAGGATATCTCTATGGATTTTATTACTGGCTTACCCAAATTGAGAAATAAATCAGTCATCATGGTGGTTGTTGATCACCTTTCCAAGTATGCTCATTTCTGTGCCCTTCAACACCCGTTTACAACATCCATGGTCGCTCAAATTTTCATGGATCAAGTGTTCAAGCTTCATGGCATGCCAAACTCTATTGTTTTTTATCATGACCCAACTTTCACAAGCAAGTTTTGGCAAGAAATGTTCAAGATACAAGGCACCAAATTACATCTCAGCACAACTTATCATCTCGAGACTGATGGCCAAACATAAGTGGTCAACAAGTGTTTGGAAACATATTTGAGGTGTTTTTCCTCAGAAAAGAAAAATCAGTGGGCTCAATGGTTACCCTTAGCTGAATGGTGGCACAACACTTCATACCATATCAATATATGCATGAATCCTTTTGAGGCAGTATATGGACAGAAGCCACCTTCAGTTCTCTCATACTTACCAGGTGCCTCGAAGGTCTAGGCGGTTGACCTAACACTTACAGCTTGAGAGGCTATTCTCTGTACACTCAAAGAGAATTTGGTCATGGCACAGAATCGCATGAAAAAAAAAGTAGATCAAGGTCGCTCTGAATGTCAATTTGTAGAAGGGGATCAGGTGTTTCTTCGACTGCAATCGTACAAGCAAACTTCCCTCAAGGCCGAGCATTGTTAGAAGCTAGCGCCCAAATTTTATGGTCCTTATACCATTATCAAGCATGTGGGACAAGTAGCCTATCAGTTAGCTTTGCCCAACCATTCGAAGCTACATCTTGTTTTTCATGTTTCCTTCTTAAAGAAGGTGATTGGAGATAAGTACCAAATTCAAACCAACCTTCCGGAGTTAGCTGAGGAAGGATCCATTTGGCTACAACTAGAAGTAGTTTTGGACCAACGTGAGCATCGCCTACGTCAGATAACCATCAAGGAAGTGTTAGTCCAGTGGAAAGATACAACTCCAGCAGATGCCACTTGGGAACCAGCTACCATTCTGCAACAATTTCCTCATCTCAAGCCTTGAGGACAAGGCTGTTTTTAAGGGGGTGGACATGTTAGGGTCCTAACTTGCACATAGGTAGAAAAATATATTTGGATGTAATAAAGGTCAATATTAATAAGGCCTTTCAATAAAATAGAATAAGGCAGATGTAAGAAGACCTAATAGAAGCTTCCGCTTCTAGAAGGATCTTCCTCTAGATGCTTCTTTTTAGTATAAATAGGGGTCAAGGGTATGAGAACCCTAACTTGAATATTATTGTAATAGATATTTGCTCAATTGGAGGTTTCCCGCTCGAAGAGGCTTGTGAACATTGCTTTCAGATTCAAAGTGCTATTTATGTTATTATTCTCTTATAATTTCAGTGCTATTGTGGTGAATGTTCTAGTTATATTGCTGTTATTCTGCCATTCTAGCATTTTATTTCTGTTCTGCACACATTTTATATCTGGTATATTACAATAAATGCTATGTGTCATCCGACCCTTATCTGACTCAGGGTAACTGTAGAATAATCCCTACAAGTAACCTATGTGGCTACCTATGTCAAGCAACTAAGCCACCACAATATAACCAATGCACAGGAAAACATTCGTAAGTCAGGTCCACTGTATGGGCAGGGTAAAAAAACCCGAAAGCTCGAAAGAACCACCTCTTACAGAGGTTAAGGCACTAGTAAGACCCCCATATACGAATAGATCCCCAAAAATATCTCTGATGATAAGAAGGTATTGGAGGGATATCTCCTCAACCGACTTCGTGTGACCTTATTCTTAACTCTGGTATGATTGGAGCCTCTTGACGTCACCAATTATACAATGGATTTCACCACTTCCTTAGTCAGACTCATATGTTGAGTTTAATAGCTTTGGAGAAGTTTACTCACAAAATCCTATTCCAAGGCTCTAAATCTTAAGCTAGTTTGTGCACCTTGAAAAATAGAATCGTTTCTAATCAATTTTAAATTTATCAACGTTATTTTTAGTGATTTTGTTTACTCAAAATATGTGGTTGTGAAACTGATGATATTATGACTCTGCAAGTAAAATAAATGAATATGAATATAATGCAAAGTCCTAACTTCAATTTTCAACAAATGATAAGCTTTTTCAAAATGCAATTTTCAATTCAACTCCGAGATTTCAAATAAGATGCAATATTTCCATACATGTATCAAGATAAATGATAAGAACCCAAAATATCAAATGCCATAATGAAAAATGTATTATTTTTTGTATTTTCAATATAAAGGAAATGAAAATGCAAGGATTGAACAACAAATTGATATATAAACCCTATTGTAAGAAAAAGAGACAAACCAAGCATGATATCAAGAAGCAAACACCCAACCCAAGATGCGAGGACAACCAATAAAAAATATGATGAGAAAGAAAAACCGCCTGAAAATTCAACCAAAGAAAGGTTTCCTATCAATCTACAAGCACTTAACAGTCATGACATAGATCCAAGAAGATTGAACAACCATAAAAAATTACCCAACAAACACCAAACTCTACAATCAAGAAAAAAGGATGATGTACACGACTGTTCAAGAGAAAACCATGTATATACACTCCCTATAGAATGACAACTCACATATGTATGCGTCTGTCAAGGGAAAACCTACGTATATGTATTGAAACACTTCCAGGTTAAGGATAAGGCCAAGAATCTCAGACTCAAAATGAAAATAGGTTGTCAAGCAATCAGATGACAAGAAAACTCAAGCTAACCGAGAGAAATCAAAGGAGAAAAACACTCCAAACCCCGTAAAGATGATTCACTCCCCAGTATGGTATCCAATTCTGTTACGAGGAAAATCACTCTATGGCACGGGGTAAACCACAACAGATGGAAATGACTGCAAAAATCAACTCTAATCTCAAGTATGCTATATATACAAATATGCTAACAAGACAAGATAAAGAGCCTACCTTGTCCAGACGTTCGATGAAGTCCAATGTTGAGCACCAAATATATATACCTACAACTTGTCCTCAACAACCAAGATACACAAACATATGGTGATAATATATAAATTTAACACATATAATAGCATAATCCATCAATATTCATAACAAATATGCCCATGGAATAACAATTCAAATATTTGTGAAACATTAATTGGACAAGAAAATAATATTTCTATTAAAATGTAACCAACAAAAGTGTATGAATGACAAACTTCCATGTCGGCATGTTTGAAACCGAGAAACTAAGTCCCTTCCAGCTGGGCCTCCACCACTTCAATACTCCACCAAAGGCAAGCTCATATAAGAGAGACAATGAGGTTCTCCATTAAGTAGGGTAGAGCTTGGGGGATGAACAATGTGTTCAGATTTAAAAGGACAAAGGGATGCAGACTCAATATGAAGTGAATAATTTTTCTAGAGTAACTTTGCTCTCAAAGTTGAATTCTTCTCCCCTTTTTTTTCCACAGCTTGGATATGGCCCATTTATAGCCTTAAAATGGAACTAAACGGTTGAGTTGGAATGTTTCCAGTATATGGAAGGTATAGGATCATGGATCTCATGACGTGACATGGAAACCCGATACCATTTTTAATTTTGGGCACAAAACCCAATGTATGTGGGTTGTAATGGTGCAACCTGTGTATACACATGTTGTATAGCTGTTAGGGCATGTATATGTGGAAAAATATGTTTTTTTTAGATTTGGGAATTGCAAAAAAAGGGGACTTCAAGTTTGCATAGAGAAATGGAAAAGGCCTTTTGAGTAAGTTGCGTGGGGTGAGGCAAATCTTGCTATAATACTCACAAACTTGGAGAAACCTGGTCAAGTATTTATATTATATTACTCATTGGTTAAGTTGGAGTCCTAGATCTGGACACTCAGTAATTGTTGGTAAGAACGAGATATTGGGTCTCAAAAAAATCTCTCTCCTTTCACCTGAACTCTTAATTTCATTAAAGCAGAGGATAATTTATTTTCTTTATTAGGCCAAAGGAGGGGACCGGTCTAAGACGATTTGTACCTAGTGGAAAACATGTGAAGAGCTCGACCTTATTGGAGATTAGGAGATTGAATGGGAAAATTATTGTAGGGCTCTGATTTACTCAGGGGTACAATTACAAGACATATATGATGTTCTTCTTTGGAAGGATGGAGATAGATTAGGCCCACTCATTGCCAGGAATGTTTATTTTGAGCTAGCATCAAAATTCTGTACACAAAATATTTGTGGTTGGCATCACAACATGTGGTCTTGGGATCTTTCTCCTAAAATGAAACTCTTTACCCAGTTATTAGTAGAAAGCAAAGTGATTACCTGGGATAACTTGCAAAGAAGAGGTTGGGTAGGACCTAGCATTTTCTACCTCTTCCTAATACAACTAGAGACTACTATGCATCTCATGGTTACTTGCAGTTGTGCTCAACAGGTTTGGTTTAGAATAAAAAAAGTCCTAAATTTAAAAAATGATTGGAAGGGTTCCTCATTGCACACTTGTTTTGAAAGATGGACAAGACAGTGCACTTCACATCTTATGTTTCCTTCCCTCATCAGTTGGCACTTGTGGTTGGAGAGAAATGAAGTATTATTTGAAGGTAGAAGGTCATCTATCCACTTGGTTATGCGTAAGACTCTTGAAGAACCTGAAAGCTCCAGGAATAAACATAAAGTAACAATTATCATAGATACAAGTATAGTTGTTCAAGAGGGATCCACTGCTAGCTGGTTTGATGGTTCTGTTCAGTCAAATGGTCAACAAAGCGGAGCTGGAGGGGTCATTAGGATTAATGAACATACAAATTACAAGTGGAATTTCAATTGTGGATTGGGAACCAATACGAGGGATGAATTTTTGGGAGTGTAGGATTTAATAATGTTGGCTTCAAGACTGAATATCCTTGAACTTCGAGTTTTTGGAGACTCTAGGATCATCATAGTTTGGATTAATCATACAGGTAATCTACAAGTTTTCACACTGGAGTGTTGGAAAGACAGAATTAGAGATCTATGCAAAGCTTTCAGGTCTATCGATTTCTCGCACATATATAGAGAAAACAATAATTAGGCAGATGAGTTATCCAAAAAGGCTTTAAATATACAAGAAGGAAAAATAATATACAATCAATGGGAAGCGGGGCATGAGGGCCCAGATCAATTCTTAAATCTTTATTGATGTAATCGGTGATTTTTGGTTGAGGTTTTTAGAACTCTTTTTTGTTTTTTTGTGAGATGTTTGGAAGGTCTTAGTTATTTTTTGGACCTTCTTAGTCAGGTTTCCCGTTATTACTTTTAGCGACATTCTATTGTTTTTCTTGGATTTGATCCTGCTGCTTTGTGGGTGATACTTTCCTACACTTTTGAGTCTTGGGATTGTGGTGGAGATTTTCCAGTTCTAATATATCTAGATGTAATGCAGACTGAAAATTTTATATAAATATATGAGCAATTTTCTGTGGGAAAAAAAGCAAAAGAAAGTACAATATATCCACCTTTCCACTTGTGCATAAAGAAGGGGACATTTGTTAACATTATGTAAAATACTTAACACTTGAGCTTTTGCAAGCCATGCCAAGGAGAAGAAGAAATAATGTGGGATCCAAGGGTAGCCAAGCATGGTAACCAAGCTATAATAATAAAACAAAGGTAAGAGAATTACCTGTAAGATTTCATACGTAAATGTTTGAATCCATCCTTGAGTTCTTGGGTGAAATTGGTGATAAGAAGAGTGGGTTGAGGAAGTAACTTCATGAAATCTTCTTTATTTTTTCTTGAGTGATTTATACAATGGTTATTGTTTTTGCATTGATAATGAAAGAGGTCTTTCTCATCTTTGAAAACCCTCAACCCTTATAACTATTGAACTGTTACTTTAATATTAAATTTCTCTCTGGAAATACTTGAAATGCACTAATAATATCTATTATAAGCGTTTAAAAGAGAAATCATGGTCTAACCTTAAATACTTACTCATTAATACCTATTTTGTAGTTGAAACACCGTCTAACTGTATATACGTATACAACTGTAGGTTCACAATGAGTGCTTGAAAATGTTTGGTGGCCTTGATTACTAAGGCTTGCACGAATGCCTCAAGAAAGGGCTGTAAGAGGACACTTCTATTGTAGTAATTTTTTGCCTCCCCCATTATTATTGGTATTCCTTAATAGTGATATTTATTTATAACAATAAGTATAGTTAGAGGAAATATAGGTTTAGAGAAAATGCAAAGCACAATGATTGCTAAATATGGGTGATGGGGAATTAATTTTAATTTTTTTGTAAACTAGGTGGAAATTGTTAGCAGTGTGAGGTACACACATGCAACCTAGGGAACATTTATAATACATATATTACTTCAATAAAATAAAAAAAAAGATAATTGATATTAATTAGCATTGGGAAGTACATCCAGAAAGACTTCTTGACAATGTGGAGAATGTCGAGCTTATGCATTATTCATCCCCTCCTTTGTTACACATGTTCCCCTCCCATGCATAAGGAGATTGCACTCTTCGAAAGATGAACATGGAAGGGAATGAAAGGTAAGTGGGTGATTCCCTCCCCACCTCATCACGGGTGTCTCTATCAATTTACTTTATTTAGCTAGCTTATCTCATTAGTGTTTTAGTTGTCAATTTTAAAGGCCTTATTTATTAGGTTATAAATTTAATTCGAAGGTTTGGGTATCTATATGGATGAGAAAAAAATTAATTAATTTATTATATGCATCGTTTGAGATCATGGGGCAAGGGATCTCTTGGTTATGGAGTGTAATCCATCCATCGAACCACACATCACAACATAGCTTAGCGTAGCTTGAACTAGTATTTTAAAGATCTATTTTGATTCAAGATACAATGAAATGGAAGTTTTGAGTCTTACTTTGATGTTAAAATCTTCAAGAATGGCTTGTTCCAAAGTTGTAAACTAGAAGATTTTCACATTAAGGTGAAATGTTTGAATTCTTGCCAGATTTATCCTAAATACACAGAATTTGTTGCTCAAACTCTTGCTCCTACCCTATGCAAGAGATATTGGGGAAACTACTAGGCATTCCACCTACTATCACCTTAGTGGCCTTGCCTATTCACTTTAAGGCTAGGGTTCCAAACCTAAGGAGGTATTCTTAGGGGTCAAACTAAGTCTGATCATTATGTTGAGAAGGGGAGATTTAGGACTTGTGTTATCCACATTTTTGGTCATCGGGATGATGTCATGATAATGTCATGATGATGGAGGATCAAACTCTTCACTAAGAACGATTTCCTGGGAAAAGTTACACTTGTCTAGCTCTAAAAAGCATGTTTTCAAGAATGTTCGCAGGCTACCTATATGTTCTCCTGCGAGAATGCCTGATTCTCGCAGGCTGTCTCAAGCTGGAGTGTGAACCTCTCGCACTGTACTCATTGTTAGGGTGTGAACATGTTTTTAAAGAGGAAAAAGATAAAGATCTCAAACCTTCTAGAAGGGAATCTTCTAGAAAGGTGAGTTGGCATTCGAATGGTTTTTCAAGTACTGGCATTCCAGATATCTTGGGATCATTCCCTATCCAAGTAACTAATCTATCTTCTCCTATATATTGAGGAGATGGCTCATGGAAAAGGTTAGAAGCAAACTAGCAAGAGATTGATTGGAGAATTAGTGCAAGAATGTATGGAGGACTGATGCTACAACAGCAAGAGACAACAACAAGGTCATCATATGTGGTTGATTTTCTTCATGCATGAGCAAGTGTGTGTGTCAGAGCTAGGAGCCATCGAAAGGAGACCTACGACATCAAGGCTCAGGTTGTAATTTTCACTTTCAATTAATGCAATACAGTAATATGTCTCTTTCCCATAAAGATGATATCACTTTATTACATAATTCCTTGATCATATGTATAGACTGGCCATTGAATATATTAATCTGCCTTTACTTTGATTGGTTTGTACTGTTGTGATCTGAACGGTGCAAGAGCATTGGAGCGAAGCTTGGAACAACAGAGATATAAGGAAAGCGTTCATAAGGTATGTCCACAATCCTTACTTCGTAGTTCATTCAATAGGTTAGATCTAGGGAAAGTGTATTATTCTGTCCTATTTTGTTCTAGATCCAGGTGGATCTAGGGAGATTGGTCTGTGTCCACACTCACAAATTTATCCTGAAACAACTTGGTTTGAATAAAGGTTTGGAAATATAGACACTATCTTCTCTCAAGGGTAAAACACATCTAAGTATGAGTTAAGAGAATGCCAAAACATCAATGATCTTATGAAAGATTAGACTCAGACAACAATGCTCATTCAAATTGCTTGGAGCATGAAGCATGTTGCTTTAAGTTAGAACAACATGAATGCGAAAGAATAATAACAATGTGTATCACCATTCATCATTCACCATTTAAATCATTATAATTTTCATTTGAATATCATATGCCAAGAACCATTTGCAATTATGAGGACAGTGAAATAGGTGTGAAAAATTATGCTATTAAACCACAAGGAGAGCAATATTAAATTGATCCAATGATTTATTTAACCAATGAAAAGAGAGCAATAGTTATGGAAATAAACACATTTATGAGCACTCTTGACATACCATTATCATTTAGATGCGTCGATATCTAATCAGGTGTAAACATAGATCAATGATGCAATAAAGGATGTCAAACTGTGGGATAATTCAGTGAAATAAACATGTACCAATAACAATGTGTTAATGGTTGAATCACAGAGTTATACTATCCAAATAGTGATCTTCATTCATGAGGATTATGCTATATACCATAAAGAAAAATGGTGCTTTAATAATTGGCTCAAGGCAACAAGTAAATAGTACCTAAATAACTAAAATGCCTTGTCAAACTCAGATTTCAAGCAATGGTGAATTTGATGTGTTTAATGTTCAATCCCATATACCATAAGAGCATGTTAATAACAACATTTACTAATATATTTTAGCACAGTTCTCATGTATTTATACCCGATTTTAATCATAGGCACATAGACAAGAAGAGATCACAAGCACTAGACACAAATGAAAGCATATAACCATGTAAATAAGTGATTCAACCAATAATATTACTTGTTCTTTTAAGCATGTACTATTAGCAATCAATGAAGCATAAACTTTGTAGTTTTTGACAATGTATAACCCTCAAAACAATGAAAAAAGGGATAATCTTATGGTGCTTAGTGAGGTCATTGGATCCTTGTTTACATAGATTTGTTATTATGGAATATATGAAGAAAGAATATGTTGAAACGATGCAAAGACAATAATTATACCATCATTAAAGAACATGAACCTTAATCTTTGTAGTTTAGATAGTGAACCAAACCCTTGAATAGTGATCAAAAGGAGATAATGTTTGGCATTTTTACGAGGCTGTTAGGCATTCTTTAGTATCGATGTGTCTTTAAGAATTATCTAGAGAAAGGATATACCAAAAATTTGCATTTATAATGATGTAATCAATGAGAAATGTAGCCTCTGTCTAAGCATGCATTAATAATTGTAAACCAAAGACAAGGTTTAATGAAAATTAGCAAAGACCAAATCGTTGCACTTATTCCTTCATCGCTTTATCATATATGAGTTTGTGAATTATGATAATGCTTAAATGTTGCAAGAATTTGGTGATGAATGATCTACTTAAAAACTAGACCACATGTTCAAAGCATTCAACCAAGGCAACCCCAACAATAATCCAGTATCATATTATTTCAAGGGGCGCCTCAAGTATGCAAGGGCTAGATATTTAAAGAGATGAACAATGACACTTAGATCTAAAAACCCTTTATATGCCAACAACAAAAAATATTCCTTGAAGAACAAGTTAGCAAGTATGAGAAGCATCAGATATAGCATTGAAAATTCTTATACCCAACAACTCTAGACCAAATATGAGAGAAGATTGAACCTTAGATTGCAAAAAAAGGGGGGCGATGAAGGAATTTTTTTTTGGGTTTTGTGTGGTTGAAGAAAACATAGACAAGTGCCATAGGAAGGGTTATTGAGTCACTACACAAGTGTATGTGAGGCTTAGGGTTTTAAGATGAGGTAAAGTTGAAGGTACCTAGAGAGGATTACCTACCAAGCATGACCTAGGGAAAACAAGATTTTTCAAGGCTTGGATGGGGGGATCGATTGAGCCAGGTGGATATCGGTGGCTACCCACCTTTTCCAAATGGCTCAAAACAGTTTTCTGGCAAGTTTGGAAATTTACTATTTTTAGCAGGTTTTAACTTCTGGGGTCATTTTGAGGGCCCAAATGAAGGTTTTTAAATATATAGGTTCTCAATGATAACCAAAGGAATAATTAATCCCCCAAAATGAATCTCCTCGATGATACCTTTCCAACGATCTATCACACGCCTAAAATGGAGATTGTATGCAAAAGTTACGACCCCGAGAAGTTGATGTACTCACTTACCCAAATGGGGCCCACATGACTTTTGGCACTTCATCTCCTAGGGTTAGGTTTTTGGATGTCTAGGGTTTTTGGAATTCTTGCTTATTGTAAAAATTCCTTTAGAGCCTCATTGTAATCATCTTCTTGTGAATGTGAGTAGCCGTCACATCTCTTCTTAGAGATAAGCTGCCACCATTCTAGCGAGTCTTTCACTCTGTATTTTTACAGTCTCTGTACATTTCTTTCATTAATAGAAATCATGTATTACTGTATATCTGTGTTTATGGTTGCATCTCTGATACATTTCTATTATATTATTGGATATACGCAATATCTTTGTGCATTTCCTTATTATATCTCCGCTCTCATTTCGTGCCGAAAATAATCCGGATCAGTGGTATCAGAGCAGGATACTCTTGATCATTTTTTCAGTGCATATCCCTGATGAGGTCCGATTATAGCAAGTTGGGTCTTGAGCTTGTCTCTCTTGAAGACAATTTATCTTGCACACCCAAGAAACCCTCAATGGAAGAAGAAAATAAAAACGATGGAGCAGACGATCCTATCAATCTATTGCTTGAGCAAGCTCTCACGTGACAGAGAGATGAAATGATGGAGAATTTTTCCCACATCCTTCAACGCCTACCGATAGAATCAGACACATCTTCATCAAGTGGCCACTTTGGAGGCACCTTGCCCTTCAAGGTACAAGTTAATTTTGATATTCCTGTATTTGAAGGACAGATAGATGCAAAATCCCTAGAAAAATGGTTAACTCTACTAGAAGGTTATTTCTCTGTCCACAATTTTTTCGACAAAGAAAAGATCACCTTCACACTCCTTAAAACTCTCCCTCATGTCAAATATTGGTGGGAAACTTACTGGGAGTGAAGTTCCACAGAGGATTCTGGAATATATGGGGCCGATCCCACTTGGGATTTTTTTGTGGATGCGGTAAAATAACAGTATTACCTTGTTGGCAACTATGAGGACTAGTACATGAGATGGACCACATTGCGGCAAGAGAGGGACCAAGCAGTTCCAGAGTTCACCAATACCTTCCATACCTTGTGCACCAAGCTGGGCATCAAAGACTCTGAGCGACATTTGGTTCTGAAATACCGTGGGGCTCTACACAGATACATCCAGACTGAAATGGATTTTCTGGACATCTCATCACTCGGTGCTACTTATCGATATGATGTTAAAATTGAGTAGAAATTTAAGCACCAGAACAAACAGGAATTTGGGTCTGCAAATGCGCAACAACCAAAGTATGACAAAGAAGGCGCTAACAAACAATCTCTCGAAAACTAGTCCAAGACACAGGAAAAGAAGGGTCACGGGAAGACAAAGAAGGACACCAGAAAATGGTGTGATTTACACAAAATCCCCTGGCACAACATCGATGAATGTCGCTCAAAATAGTCATTGGTGGCCGAGATCAAAGACAAGGAACCGAACCCTGATTCAGAATCTGATTCTGAAAATACTAGTAAAGGATAGATCATTGGCACAGACCCCACTGCTATTGTCACGACTGCAACAATTCAACCAGAAGAACCAACAGATCCTAAAGAGGGGGAGTGCCTTTTTCATTCACAGATGTGGATGAAGGGGACCCCACTGCATTTTATTGTTGATAGCAGAAGCCAGATAAAAACCTCATCTCAGCAGAGGTCGTCAAACAGTTGGGATTGTTGACAACACCACACCTGCAGCCATACAACATCGGGTGGCTTCGGCAAGGACGAGATCTCTGTGTCAGCCAACAGTGTCGATTGTCATATGGCATCCAACCCTTCAAGGATGAGGTATTATGTGATGTTTCTCCACTGGATGTCTGTGATGTTCTCTTGGGCCAACCATATATGTGGAGACACCATGTTGTTTATGAGTCTTGACCCCATAGTGTCATTGTTACTTTGGGGGATCATCTCTACAGAATACAAGAGGTAGTTCCGACTATTGTTCCACCTAAAAAGTGCCTCAAGGTAGTATCTCATACTACAAAATTCAGCTTCTTCACAATCTATTCAAAAGGAGAACAAAAGGACATTGGAACCACTACAACCTTGCCCCAATCACCTTCTATCCAACAGAAGCAGGTCGACAAGGTTGCAGCAAAGTGCAAAGATTCCTTCTGCACATCATCCTCTCATGTATCTTGACTTGTTGAACAACCTCAACCTCAACAGGTTCATAAAAGATTTCCACAAACTGAGTAGCACGATGTCGCCAACAAGACAAACAACTCACCAAGATGCATATTCAACAAATGCTTTTCCCTCTCCCTCGAGAACTCAATGAAATGGAGACCATTTATTAATAAGGAGGTAGGATTGATCCAGGTGGATATCGGTGGCCACCCACCTTTTCCAAATGGCTCAAAACAGTTTTCTGGCAAGTTTGACAATTTACTATTTTTTGCAGGTTTTAACTTCCGGGGCCATTTTGAGGGCCCAAATGAAGGTTTTTTGAGATAAAGGTTCTTAATGATATTTGAAGGAATAATTGAGCCCAAAAAATGAATCTCCTCGATGATACCTTTCCAATGAGCTATCACATGCCTAAAACGAAGATTGTATGCAAAAGTTACGACCCCAGGAAGTTGATGTACTCACTTACCCAAACGGGGCCCACATGACTTTTGGCGCTTCATCTCCTAGGGTTAGGTTTTTGGATGTCTAGGGTTTTTGGAATTCCTTCTTATTGTAAAAATACCTTTAGAGCCTCATTGTAATCATCTTCTTGTGAATGCGAGTAGCCGTCACATCTCTTCTCAGAGATAAGCTGCCACCATTCTAGTGAGTCTTTCACTCTGTATTTTTACAGTCTCTGTACATTTCTTTCATTAATAGAAATCGTGTAT
>ML780977.1:3009497-3041325 GCA_009831015.1 Picea engelmannii | reverse complement strand
TATGGCCTTACGAAGTTGGAGGACCCTAATATGTCATCTAGAAGCCCCAAAAGGTCAAAGTAGTCAAAGTGGTTTAAGAGATTTTAAAAGGTAAATAATAAAGTGAAGTGATGGGTGTATTATAATTCAAGTGAATATAAAATAAATTATTTCAATAATAATTTTAATAGATAAATTAGAAGTGGACCCAACCCTAAAATAAGGAAAGTGGGCCAAGTGACCTAGAATATGTTTTTAAGGAAGCTACTTGGAGAGTATAAATAAGAGACATTGCTCTCTCATTTGAATCACACTTGAGAATATTGAATATCTATATGTTTCTGAGGTAACCAAGGATATCTAAACCGGAATTCTGAGTGAAGGTGTAGAAAATAAGGCCAAAATGCAAGGAAGGATAAATTCTTTTGATGGTGCTTTCTAAGGTATGTTATTTACAGGTCATCTCACCATTTTCGCTATAATTTTTTTTATATAATGATTCAAATTGTGAAATTTCTATGAAAGTGATAAAACATATGCAATTATGTGTGGTAAAAAATTCAGCTTGTGGGTCTTTGTATTTTGGGAGTTACACTCCGTGGAAAATAGGGTTTGTGGCCAGTCCTGAAACTAGTCAAAATCAGGTGTTTTGGGTAAAAATGTCATAACTTCTTCATAACAAATCCAAATTCAGTGAGACAAAATGTGTTAGTTAGGGTATTTTCTATATTATTCTTTGTAACATTTTCATATCAATTCATCAAATATTTTGCGCGGGGCACGTTGTACAAGGTCGCTCTCTAGAATAAGCCAAAATTCAACAAGGTATGCTATTTTTTCTATAAATCGTTTTACGACAGGTTCCAAGTAGTGAAACTTGGAGGAATTGCATAAAACAAATTGAATAACATTGTGTATCAGTTTCATATATTTATACATTACAGGTTCAAAGTTATGATTACTTAAAGTTAGGGTTGTTGACTAATCCAAAACTAGGCATGTGAGACTAAAGAAAAGTTTGATGAAAATGTTAGTATCTTGTTTTTAAAGTCAAGGAAGGTTTGAAAGAATGTGATAATATACACCAGGTCTATTACAGAGCTACAAATCAGATTTGGATGATGAAATTGATGGGGTCTTTTGGTTGTGGTACATGTTGAGTACATGGTTGAGACAAGTAGTTGATATGAGTAGTTGACACATGATTGGTACATACTTGGTACATGGCTGGATGCACTTGTGTATGGTACAGGTTGATTACAGGTTGGTGCATGGTTGATGCACTTGTTTATGGTACAGGTTGATTACAGGTTGATGCATGGTTGATGCATGGTTCAGATTTATTGGTACATGTTTACAATGGTATATCTCACAGTGATAGTGTGACAGTGGTTCCATCATTCTACTTCTACTTCAGGGTGGCAGGATGGGGCAAGGACAACTGGCTGTAGCCGAAGAACATTGGGGGTTGTAGCCTCCTTCTGGTTGTAGATAGAGAATTGGGGAGTTGGAGCTTCCCTCAGGTTGTAGCCTGAGAAACTAGGGGGTTGGAGCCTCCTTCCAGTTGCAGCTGGAAAACAAAGGAAGTTGGTGCTTCCAATGAATGTAATTCTTCAAGACATATAAGAAAAAACATTTTGTGGTTTTCTCCTTATTTGGGTTTCCACGTAAAACACTGGTGTACTGTGTATGTGTGTGATTGTTTATTTCTTACTGCTCATTATTAGATAATAATTCTACATTTATATAACATTTGAAGAAAAAGGATTATAATTACGTTATTAATGATTCACGCTCCCTCTTAGTAATCCAACAATTGGTATCAGAGCAGGTTCTTTCATAAATCGATTTAACCACTGAAAAATAGATCATGGAGAGTACCAACTCATGGCCATAACTCCTAGGGAGTCTCTCCAAGTACTACCAAGGTGATTTGAAAGCATGGCCATTTGAAAGAGGGAAGAGCCCCTAGATATCTTGTTGATGCTTGTAGCGTAAGATAGGTATTTCCGCACAAGTCTAAGTGTCTAGATGCATGGAAGTAATCTAAATCCTTCTACCTTGAGAATTTACTTTAATTAAAGGAATTATTGAAGTAAAGTTCTTTTATTAGTGAGTTGATTTTTATTTAAAGAAATGCTTTAATTAAAATTAGTGAATTACATAATATCCATTGATCTCAAGTGAGGGGAGAAGTAATCTCAACCATCAATCACTTTGGAGATTAGGTTTAGGTCATAACTCAATCTTATAAAAGCAAGGTTAGGGTGAAGGAGGAAGACACTTGACACTTGATACATTGATACAAAGTAGAGGATAACTTTTTCTCAAAGGATTGGGTCACGAAGGATTGTGATTCAAATGGATCTTGGATAGGTGGAGAAGGACTTCCATGTAGAGATCAGGTCAGGGAGAAGATAGAACATAAGCAGTCGCTAGTGGTTTTCAACATATTGGAGCCACAACAGCAAGGTTATGCCATACAATTTTTTCATACAATATTTGAGCATGTACACGTGAGTTTGCTTAAGGAAAAGCACATACATCTCATGAAGTTTGAAATATTGAGGTTGTACAACATATTAAGAGTTTCTAGGGTTTGTAGGTACTATCTATAGTTTTATGTATTTCTTCGTGGGCCATTTTCCCAGGTACGAGAGCCCTTGTAAGCTTTGAAGTTATTTGAATGATAAGCTTAGTTGATGGGCATACTATCTGTGATTGTGGTTGGGATTTTTGGTTTCCAATATTGCTTCTACTATGTTTATTTGAGTTGAATATTCCAGCAAGTGTATTTTGTTTTGTGAGCTTCTAATTTGATTTACTACAAGGAAATCAATAAATAAAAAGATACCTATGGCTAGAGTAAGGGGATTTCAACATGTCCTACCTCAATGCAAAGATCAATATCTTTAATGGTCAAAGGGGATTAAGGAAATAAAGTTATACCTTATATGCCCCTCCAAGTGGAGTAAGATGCACTTATTTGGCCCTGTAGTAGCTCTATCCTCCAACAACCCTGAAAAAATAATCTATGCAAACCATTGAACAATAGCCTAAAATATCACATAAAAATATATAGATACTCAAGAAATTCTTTGGGAAATTTTTCTCATTAATCTCCAACAATGAAAATGAGAGAGGTATCCTCCTTTTATAACCAAGGAACCTCCTCAATAAAATGAATAATACAATGTACTAGCTCACAACCATGAGAAAAAACCATTGGCCCAAGTCAAAACCATGGGGAACATACAATAAATGGGATAAACGATCCCTCAAAACCCTCCAATACATGAATGCCCCTCTCAAAATGGTCAAAACACATCAATAAAGGACCACACGTGTGGACCAAAGGGACTAGATGAAGTGTGCCCTATCAATAAGTGTGCCAATGTCCCACATATGAGTGAAGGACAAGTCAAGGATGGTCCAAGGACCTAAGTTCTCCTCTAACCAACTCCCATGCATTAGAAAATGGTCCAAATATGGAATAACAAACTCCAAATGTGTGACATCATCCCCACACGTGTGGGACATCCAAAGTAAGTGGCACATGTGACCTCCTCAGTGTGGGAATTCCTTAAGAGAATCATTGTGGTGAATGCCACATTATATAGTAGTCAACATAACCATGTGTAACCACTCCAACAACCTGTAACCACCTCCTCAAATGCATCAAAAGGCTCCCACCTATGGTGCAAGGAGTGAGTAATGACACATGTGTGTGAGTAGAACGTCCAAATGAACAAGGAGAGAAAATGTGAGTGGTCTATGTGGTAAGGGTGATGACATGTCATCCTTGTCATGGTTTGATGCACTATTACGGATCCCAAATTAGTGACACATATCCCAATGTGATACATAGATCCTAGGAAAAATGGCATGGATCCCAATGTTTGTATATATGGTCAAATATGAGTACATGGATCCCAATGTTTGTATATATGATCAAATATGAGTACATGGATCCCAATGCAATGTCTTGGATCTAAAGGCATGGCACATGCATCCTAGTGTGATCCAGGTGGATATCAGTGGCCACCCACCTATTCCAACTAGCTCACATACAAATTTCATCTTGGAAGTTTCAATTTTTATCTTGGTATTTTTTTTTTCTAGATTTTTGGATCCTAAACTTTCGGGGCCATTTTGAGGCCCTGCACAATGTTTTTTGGGCCCGCCACAATCCCATTGTAGGTGAGTTCAAAGTGTGATGGAAAAGTGTGTTGTCCTCAGATTGAAATTTCCAATGAGCTATCTGCACCTAAAAAAAAGATCGTATGCAAAAGTTACAACCCCGAGAAGTTGATGTACTGACTTATCCCAATGGGGCCCACATGAATTTTGGTGCTTCATCTCCTAAGGTTAGGTTTTTAGATGCCTAGGGTTTTGGGCATTAATGTTTGATGCAAAAAGGATTTTGGAGCCTCATTGTACTCATCTTCTCATGAATGAACACAACTGTCACATCTCTTCTCAGAGATAAGTCACCACCATTCTAACAAGCTTGTTTCAGTTTGCATTTTATAGTTTCAACATATTTATTTATTTAATAGAAGCCAAGTTTTACTGTATCTCTCTTATGGTTCATTGTATCTCTGTGTTAACAATATAGATCTATATTCATTTCATTCTACTCATAAAATCCATATTAGTGGTATAAAAGCAGTATGATCCTTGTCATTCTTAGTGCATGTCCCCGATGAGGCCAGGGTACAAAGAGTTGGTTCTCAAGCTTGTTTCTATTTGTTGGACGTATGGGCCGACCCAGGTTCTACCTTATTTCTCCAACAAAAATATTTTCAACATTGTCCCTTCTGGTAGACCAAAAGGCTACAACGTGCACATAGTGCACAATGCAGTCTCACCCGAGATGGTTTATGGGTGACTGCAGGACCCAGGTGTCTCTAGTCATGGAAGGGATTGGGGTTGTTCTTATTACTTCTTTTTCTACTTATCCATGCATTAGATCATACATTCATAAGATTAATTCTACATACATATTTCTAGTGCACGCTATAATTTAAACCATTCATTCATCTAACTAATTAACCATAATTGTAGAAATAAAAAAAACCATTCAAACAAAATGAAACACATGGTTTTTATCGTGGTTCACCCCCCCTGGGGCTACATCCACAAAGATATTATTTTATTTCTTCTTCTTCATCAAAATGGTGTTGTACACATTACATAATAGAATATTAAAGAGTAGTGAGGCGGACCAATATTGCACCGATCTCCACAAATTGTGAACTGACCCTTAGTTACATCAACTCCATCCGAGCTCCACATCTCTCACCAAAATACAGACTCAAAATGGACTAAAAAATAGGTTCTTCGCACCAAAAAGATAAATATATCATACTTTTTATAGATCTAGATACCTCAAACTACCTCATCCATCTTCTATTTATACTACAAAAATGGGTTAAAAACCCTTACAATATGACTCCAAAACCCTAACCCTAAGATGTATAGGTTTGTCCACATCTGTGCTAGATTTCCGCAAATCCTGTCATGTGTTGCTTCCTTTGCCCTTTGTCATGCTAGTCTTCCTTTTTTCCCGGTGCGTTCTATTCCCTTTGGCTCACTTTGCACCGCTTTATGCACTTACTCCCAAAAATTCCTGCTCCAATAGCCCCCCAACACTAACCTATTTCTCATCTCGAGCCACTTAGGTCATGTGTGCCTCCTGCACTAACTTCTGCAACTCCTAGAACTTCTGTGCTAGCTCATCTGCCTTTTGCTTTATCTATGTATTCTTCTTTGTGAGGGTCTCCATGACTTGCATTGTAACGTGCTTCTTCAAAACTTATATGATTTCTATGTGCACATGCTCCATGTTGGTTTTCTTTGTTTCCAACTCTCTTATCATTTGTTCTACTTTCTCTTGTAGGGGCTGCAACTGAGCCTGTCTAGTCCACCTTTCCTCCTAAATGTCCTTGGATTCTATATGCAGGTTCTTCATTTGTTGTGGAACCCTCATCTTCTCTGAGATGAGAATTGTCTTCTATCTATGCTTCAGATCCTAGACAACTGTATTCATATTTTCTTCTTTCTACTCCAGCTTCTGGATCCTGTCATCTTCCTCTAGGCTTGTCCAAAGCCACGCGATCCTTTCGTAAAGTTGTGTTATCTTCTTAACTTCTAGTGAAATACGAGTTGTTTGTTCGATGTCTTTCTCCTTTATTTTGGATATGACCTCCAGAGGTGTGGTTGGTGTTATTTTTCCAACAAAATCTACTATTTCCTTTTATATTCCTCCATAGTCTACACTGTCTTCTTGGATTTTTCCTCTGCGTTGATTTCTCCTGCGAGTGCGTTGTCCATAATTGTTTGGAAGACTTCTTCAAGTCTCTGCTCTAGTATTTCTACACACTATTTTTCTTCCTCTTGTTGCAATTTGACCTCTGTAAGAACTATCTCTAATACTTCATTAACTTCCCTGCTCGTCTCTAGGTCTGTTGCATCCGTCCTTTCCCTGTACTGTACCTCGTGCACAACACTTACCTGTAATATATATAAGGCCTTAGTCAATATACTTGCCGATACCAACTCCAATTGTTTGACATCCTTAAGTTGTTCTTGTGCCACGTCTTCATCTACTCACAACATATCTTTAGTAATGTTGAAGGTTTCACTGGCGGCTACTATGATCTTTACTATTGTTTCCTCGCTCTGCGCTATTTGCTGTTGTGTTGTCTCTTCCTTGTATGCCTTGGTCCAGTGTATTTTCTCTAATATGTGTCTGACCTCTGCCGGTTCATGCATTATTCTTTCCCTTTGTTCCTCTACCTCCTCGTATTCTTCAACGACATGGTCTTGTAGCCTCTCCGTGACTAGTTCTGCATCATCTTCTATTATCATGTATGGGGCTTCCTTGTGTTCTTTCATCTTCTTACACGACCCACCTATATGTTCAATCGGTCTATTTTGTGGCCTTGAATGTGTTTACTGTGTTGTACCCATGGTATCTGGTATGTCCCCTCCTGTCTGTCCCTCTTACGCAGGGATGTTGTCCTTCTTTTGTGTCGAGCCATTAATAGTAGCTACGCAATGTTTTTGCTGTGTGACCGGCTTGGGGATATGCTTCTTCTTTGCTGCTGCACTCCCATTGTCAACTTCTTATTCCATGCTACACTCCTTGTTTGATGAGCTGGGGTAATTTTTGTTTGAGATGAACCCGCTTCCGTTGGTTTTGTGTCCTTGGCTGGCTACTTATCCTTTGTTGGCTCGATTGGAATCTTCCATTCATCTTGCCAGTATTTTATCACCCACTCGACTTCTTTTGCTGTGGCACATTACCTCATATGTAGCCACTCCTTTCTTGGGTCCCTTTTCACCTGAATCCACATGTTGTATCACGAGGATTTGAAGTTATCTATTGTTTTATACTGTTCCACTACCTCTGGTGGGATACTCCAACTGTATGCTACCTTCTCCTGGATTTCTTCAAGGTAATTCTTGAATATGATGGTATTTTCCTATATTTCCTTCACAACAGTTCTATGCCATAATGATTCATACTACACTGCATTGCACCTTCCAGTTCTTTGCAGAAACATGGTGTATTTGGGGTGCTTCCAACCCATTAATGCAATCAAAATGATAATCCAAGAGTAATGGAACTCTATTTCTACTGATCCGAATTTATGCAGGAACGCAACAAAATACACAAATAACCATGAATACAAAGATGTAGTAGAAATAACACTTCATTTCATTAATATCAAATATCTAAAATTTGTTTACAGACAGAATAGAAATAAACTAGCTAGGGTGCTGGTAGCTTATCTCCGAGAAGATATGTGGCGACTATAGGCCTCTAAAATCTGTGTTACAATGAGGCTTTAGGGCCTATATATTATTGAGAAATGATGGAAACCCTCAACATCCAAAAACCTAACCCTAGGAGATGAAACACAAGAAGACGGGCCCCATCGAGGTAAATTGGTACATCAATTTCCCGGGGTCGTAACTTTGGAATACTATGTCCGTTTGACACATATGATACATCGTTAGAAAGATCTATCCAAGGAATACAACTATTAATAAAATATATCATGGTTTGGAATGGACTAATATTCAGTGGATTTTTATGCCCAAAAAATGTCGTTTAGGGCCTCAAAACAGCTCCGCAAGTTCAGGACTTGAAAAATTGCCAAAAATAATAAATTGTGCTACAATTAAGGAAACTGAAAAACTAAAAGAAATAATGGTGGGGGTCCAAGTGGAATAGGTGGGTGGCCACCAATATCCACCTGGATCATTCCTCCCCCCTTAAGAATCAATGGTCCCCATTGCGTTGAGTTCCTGCATGAGATGAGGAAACTTCTGCTAAACTTGGTCCTTGGTGAGCCACTTGCCTTGGTGAAGGAGTTGGCCTTCTTTGACAAATCGATATAGCTAGATCCTTTGCTGGAGGGTGTTCTTTATCTATGTGTCCATAATCCGATCAGTTGTGGCTTGTTCCATGCATTCTGGGTTTAACTCTATTGGTGTGAGTTGTTCTGCCATGCTGGATGTGTTCAGTAGAAGTGGAAAGTAAGGCCAAAGGCAGTCCACATTGAATACTGGGTGTAGACCAAGGAATGGTGGGGTATTGAGCTCGAAGGCATTGTCCCCTACAAACTTGGTGATGGTGTATGGTTCATATCGGAGTGGGCGAAGCTTACAGTGGGGTCCAACGAGGTGCTCCTTCTGCAAATGTAGCCATACTTTGTCACCCACCTGGAAGTTATGTTGCACCCAATGCTGATCATGCTGCTGCTTGTACTTAGCATTGGCTCTATCCAATATGTCATGAACCTATTGGTGAATGTGTTGAATGCGCTCAATGAAGTTGTTTGCCTTGGCAGCTTCAGAGTGGACATGAGCTGAATCAACCTCAGTAGATGCAAATGGTATGGCTACGTCGATGGGACATAATGGCTTGGATCCCAAGCCCACCTGAAAGGGGCCGTGGTCGGTTGAGATGTGGAAGGACCAATTATAGATATGTTGTACATAAGGGAGGCTCTCATCCCATGTGTGTGGATGATTTGAGTTTTACATGTGCAAAATGTGTATGATCATCTTGTTGATGACCTCTGTCTGGCCATCAGTTTGGGGATGGAAAGCTGTGGACTTGGTGAGATTGGTGTCCAGCATTGACCAGAGGCTGGACCAAAATGTACTGAGGAACCTTCTATCCCAATATGAGATGATAGACTATGGGATCCCAAAGTGTACCCACACTCATTCAAAGAAGAGTTTAGCAATGGCTTCTGCTATGATATTCTTCTTGCAGGCTGCCATAATGGCCATCTTCGAGAATTTGTCAACAACCATGAAAATAAATTCATTTCCATGCTTAGTAGAAGGAAGGCCTGAAATGTAATCCATGGAGATGGATTCCCAAGGTCGACTAGGGGTAGGCAACAAAGTATATAGGCCTTGCTTCTTGATGGTCGGTTTGGAAATGACGCAAGCAGTGCAAGATCTGATGTACTTCCCGACATCCTGTCGAAGGTTTGACCAATAGAAATAGTGTAGCAGTACTGCCATTGTTTTCTCGACCCTGAAATGCCCAACGACCCGACTATAGTGCGCTTCCCAAATCATCTTGGCACGCTCACTTGAAGGAACACAAAGGTGTCCCAGGTGACATAGTAGTGCATCCTGGAGGTGAAAATTTGGAACTCGGTTACCCTCCAAGAGTGTCTTGTATGTGTGACGAAAATATGGATTGCTATTGTAGACAAGCGACCAATCATAAGTCTCATGCCTACAAGAGTTGAGCACGGTGGTAATCACCATGATCGGTGGTCGGCTGAGGCAATTTGCAACATTATTGGTGCTTCCCTTCTTGTACTTGATGTTCAAATGAAACTGTTGTAGATATGTGGACCACTTCTGATGTGATCATTCTGCAACTGCCCTTGTGTCTGTATGAATTACAGGGGTTGGTGGTCTGTGTGGATGATCGTTTCCTTCCCCAAAATGTAATGCCTCCATTGTCGACAAGCCTGCACAATGAAATAAATTTATTTGTCAGAAGTGGGATACTTTCAGACTGTGTCGGACAATGTTTCACTGTGATATGCCACTGGATGCCCTTGTTGAGTAAGAAATTCCCCAATAGCATAGTCAAAGGCATCTGTCTCGATCTCAAATGGTTGTTGCAAGTCTAGTAATGTGAGCATTGGGGCACATCAGAGGTGATGTTTCAATTTTACGGACACTGTCTGTTGATATTCCAACCAAAATAATTTTTCTTTCACTCCTCCCTTGGTGACTTGACTCAATGGCCAAGTGATATGAGAGAATCCCAACATGAACCTGTGGTAGAAATTAGTAAGACCCATAAAGTTACAAAGCTTTGTTAGAGTGGTTGGGGCTGGCCAATCCTTGATGACTTGGATCTTGGTTGGATCCACCTGCACCCCACGCTCATCAATAATGTATCCCAGATACTAAACCCGGGTCATGCCAAAATCGCACTTCTCCAAATTGACACACAACTTGTGTTTTCGCAGTGTTTGGAGGACCTGTCGGATGTGGTGGAGGTGCTCTTCCCAAGTCTGGCTGAAGATTAGGATGTCACCCAAGTACACTACTATAATTGAGTTGGTGAATGGCCACAATATGTCTTCCATCGACCTCATGAAGTTTGTGATAGCATTTGTCAACCCAAAAGGAATGACCAACCATTCGAAAAGGCCCTCCTTGGATTTGAAGGTAGTCTTCCACACATCAGACGGTTCGATTGGTACCTGGTGATACCCAAACTTCAAGTTGATCTTGCTGAAATATTTTGACCCTTTGATTTGTTACAGAAGGTCATCAATTCGTGGGATCAGGTACATATTCCAAATAATGATCTTGTTTATCACTCGATAGTCAATACATAGTCTCCAAGTCCCATCCTTCTTTTGAACAAACACAATCAGGCTCCCACATGGCGATGAACTTGGACGGATGTGACCTTTCTGCAACAACTCCTGAATCTACCTCTTGATTTCAATGTTCTACAGAATAGAGCACTGATATATCAGTCCATTGGGAAATGACACATCTGGGGTAAGGTCGATGGGGTGGTTGACCTGACAGTGCAGAGGCACCCCTACGGGTGAGGTGAAGATGTCCCGATACTCCTCCATGACCTTGTCCGTTTGTTGTTTTCATGTGGAGGATCCCTATATGGAGTTCATGGCCACCGTATTCTTCTTTCCCTAAGGGTGGATCATTAGGAAAACAAATTTCCCAGTTTTGGAAATGAGCTTACTGCATTGTTTTGCAATAACCAAAGAGATAGTGGTAGGCATTGGTACCTCTGGTATCCTGTACAACTTATTTCCCAAGGTAACAATAACATCGCGAGGCCGAGACTCATACACAACATGTCACTTCCATAGGTATGGTTGTCCTAATAATGCATCAAAAACATTAAGAGGATCAATGTCACATAATACCTCATCGATGAAGGGCTTGATGCTTTAGGGAAGGCGACACTGCTGGCTGACGTGGAGATCCCGTCCTTGGTGAAGCCACCCGATGGTGTACGACTATGGGTGTGCTATGGTCAGAAATCCCAACTGCTTCATGACCTTTCTTGAAATGAGGTTATTTTGGCTCCCACTATCGACAATGAACTGTAGCGGGGAACCCTTTACCCACATCTAGGAGTGGAAGAGACGCTCCTCCTCCTATGGATCTTCTGGTTCTTCCTTTTGGATCTTTGTGGTGGAAATAGTGGCGTTGGGCTTCACATCGATAATATGCTTCCCTCTTTCATTGCCCTTCTCAAGTTCTGATTTAGTGTTGGAGCATGCATCTGATTCAGAATCCATCATCTCGGCCACCAATGAGTGTTTGGCTTGACACACACTTGTGTTGTGAGTGGAGCTCTTGTGGAACTCACACCACTTTTCGTGTCCTTCTTCATCTTTGTGGTCTTGTTATTTTCTTGTGGCTTTGGTAGGTTGTCTTGAGCCACCATGCCTTGGCTTTTTACTTTGTTCTACGGTTTGGGGGCACCTTTCGCTTTATTTTGATTCACAGATCCAAAGTCTCGCTTCTTCTGTTTGAATCTCTGCTCAATCTTGGCAGCATACCAGTATGTCGTACCAAGCGAGGAGATGTAGAGGAAATCCATTTCCTCATGAATGTATCTGTGTAGACAACTACGTTACTTCAACATCAAATATTTCTTCGAATATTTGATACCCAAATTTGTGCGAAGGGTATGGAGAAAATTCGTCAGCTCATGCACATCTTGATCCCTTTGTTGCCGCAGCATAGTCCATTGTATGTACTTGTCCTCATAGCTCCCCACAAGATAATATTGTTGCTTGATGGTGTCTCGAAAAGAATTCCAAGTGGGTACATTCAATAACAGAGAGGGTTCCTCCTCATCCTTTTTCTCACAGTAGGTTTACCACCAGTCCTTGACATGGGGGGCGACTTTTAGCAATGAAAAAATAATCTTCTCCCGGTCGGAAAAGTCATGAACTGAGAAATATCCTTCTAATAGATTAAACTATCTATTTACGACGTCTACATCTATTTTTCCATCAGATATGGGAATGTCAAATTTTACTTGTACCTTAAAAGGGGTTGTGCCTCCAGAGTGGCTGCTGGATGTAGATGCATCACCAGTGGGAAATCATTGAAGGATTTGGGCGAAGTTATCCATCATTGTGTTCCTTTGTTTTTCAAGGGCCTCCTTGAGCAATATTTTGATAGGATCTCCTACTCCCTCGTCTTTCTTTTCATCCCCATGGGCGACCTTTGGGATTTGCGAGGCTGATCTTACAAAGGTTCAACCAGATCAAGACCTAACTCCTTATACCCCGACCTCGTTGGGAACATGCAAAGAAGGATCGAGAAAGAGAAGACCGCTCTGATACCACTGATATGAATTTATGTAGGAATACAAAAAAATACACAAATAACCATGACTAGAAAGATGCAACAGAAATAACACTTCATTTCATTAATATCAAAGAACTGAAATTTGTTTACAGACATAATAGAAATAAACTAGCTAGGGTGTTGGTAGCTTATCTCCGAGAAGAGATGTGGTGGTTACAAGCCTCTGAAATTTGTGTTACAATGAGGCTTGAAGGCCTATATATTATTGAGAAATGATGGAAACCCTCAACATCCAAAAACCTAACCCTAGGAGATGAAACACCAAAATATGGGCCCCATCGGGGTAAATTGGTACATCAATTTCCTGAGGTCATAAATTTGGCATACTATCTCCGTTTGATGCATATGATAAATCATTAGAAACATTTATTCGAGGAATACAACTACTAATAATAAATATCATGGTCCATAACAGACTAATATTCTCAAGAGTTTGATGCCCAAAAAACATCGTTTAGGGCCTCAAAACGGATCCGGAAGTTTAGGACCCAAAAAACTGCCAAAAATAGTAAAATGTGCTACAATTAAGGAAACTGAATAACTAAAAGAAACAATGGTGGGGGTCCAAGTGGAATAGGTGGGTGGCCACCAATATCCACCTGGATCACCTACATCCTGGGTGTCTTTTAAATCATCCAAAAATAAGTTTAATAGGTATAGACTCCAACTTAAGATATTTCCCTTCACACACTACACGACTGCTACTATGACACCTGTTGGCAATTCCTCCTTGTGACACTTTTTGAGTAGTTTACAAGCCATTATTTTTTTGGCTAGTCTTTTTTCTAGCTCACTAATCCAGTTTATGATGATCCCCCCAAATCCTCTCTCTGTGCCATATGTTTGTTTCATCTCTTCTGCCAAGGCCTTCTCCTTGGTTTTGCCGTCAAGGTACTACGTGGGTTGTTCTCTGTTGGTTGGAAGACTTGTTATTTTTCCTATCATATCAACATCAATAGATACCTATGTATCTAACCATGAAATGCCTCCATGCATCACTGTTAGTAACTGCTTGATGCAATTATTCACTTCCTTGCCCCTGCCAAAGTGGGGGATCTCCAATAGGTTCATCATACCTGTGTTGTATCGCAGTTATTCACTTCTATGCCCTTGCAAAAGTGGGGGATCTCCAACAGGTTCATGATACCTGTGTTGTATATCCCCTGTATCCAGTTCTTAGGTTTCATTATAGGAACCCCATTTGCGCTTACGCCTCTTCTTTCTAAGTAAACTTGTTGCATGAAATCCAGGAACTTATCTATGTCCCTGACATCATGATCCGAGTAGCATAGTCTGTCTACACATACAAGTAAGTCTTCGATGACTGTTACTCCTACTGGTAGGCATGGTAACACAATAGTTACCTCTGGCTACTTACATGGGAATCTTTGGACCTGTTGTTTACCTTTCCCCTTTACTTGTGCACTGGAAGGCTCTGCTTCCTGATATGTGTGCTCTTCCTCTTCTTCCTCTCAACCAGACTCCTGCCGCGCTGTAATTTCTTCAAACTGTATTTGTTCCTACTGTGTTTTTCCATGCTAGGTTGAGCCCTTGGCTCATCATACTCAGTCCTCTCCTCATCTACTTCTTCTGTGGGTAGGTTTTTTTCATGCGTCTATTTTTGTCTCGATTGTTGTGCTTGGTGGATACACTTGCATTTGTTCTAGCTGTTCTTTGAGCAATGTAGGGCTTGGTGGATTTGTGGAATGAATGGCATCGACATCCACCACTCCTTCTGTCTGTGAATGGTTTTCAACTGCTATTGTTTGCTCCATCGATGATCTGTTGTTCCTACAACTTCTTCTCGCCATCTGGCTCGGTGCTCCAAATTTTGGTGGTGCCATCGTGCTGTAATTTAAATGGCTTTGCATCTGAGATCTCATTGTTTGCTTGTTAATCATCTGAATGTGCTTCACTACTTGCTGCTTAGCTCTGCGTTTTCTTAAGTTCATAATGAAGCGTGTCGAATCCTAATTTTTCTTCTAAAGTGTTGTCATTAATGCTCCAAAGATTCCTGATCACGCCTCATTAACTATCATAAATGTTCAAAAGCTTACTGTGCACACTTCCTCCATTGTCATAAATGTTTGTTTCGTGCCTTCCTTTTTCTGGTGACCGGTTTTTTGTTTCCTGACTATTTCATTTTTCTGGTGTGATGTAATTTTCTCTTGTATTACATCTATGGTGCATTAGTACTTCCTTTTGTTATAGTTGTCCTGTGCACAATATATTCATTTTCTCATCGCACTAGCTTGATTTCTATTGCACACTGTCATCGTTAATGAAATGTCTAACACTTATTCTTCTAACTACCTCTTTTTGGTTTTTTCTTAATTTTTCTATTTTTCTTTTCCTTTTTCTTCATTTAACTCCTATTATTTACAATATGTACAAGTCTACTTGCCATGCCGCAACTACTGATGGTTAGTAGGTTGATTATCCATACACATTTTCAGTTGAATACCATTCACCATTCCTTGAACTTCCTTTCCTTCTAAATCTTGCAGCTATACAACACCTCCATTTGTGACAAACTTTATCTGATATGGCCCTAGCCAATGCATTCTAAGATTCCCTGGGTGCTGCAAATACTTATTGTCATAAAGGAGAACCCGATCTCTTTCATTAAAATTCTTCTTCTTGATATGTTTGTCATGCCATGCTTTATCCTTTGGTTTATGTACCTCTTGATGGAAAGCTTCCATGATTCTTTCCTCTTCTAATTCCATCAACTGACCTAATATTTCCTGCAGTGCACCTCTTTTTGTCATATCTGCAATTGCTACAATGTGAAGAATTGGTATCAAATAATCTAAAGGAACTACTGTCTTTTTTCCATACACCAATCTAAATGTTGTCTTCCTTGTTAACTTCTTACAGGTAGTTTTGTAATCCTAAAGTACTGCTAGTAACTTCAAATCCCAATCATCTCTGTTCACATTACAAATATTTCTCAAGGCATTCTCCAAAATCTTGTTGAAGGATTCTACTGTTCCATTTGCTTGAGGGTGATAATGAGTGCTCTTTTGATGATGTATATTAAACTCTTCAAACATTTCCTCAATTGTACTGTTAATGAAGTGAGTCCCCTGATCGATTATCAATATTCTTGGACATCCAAACCTTTTCACTACATGTTAAAATAAAAAGCGTGATGTAGTCTCTGTGCTACAATCCTTCACTAGTGTTGCCTCAACCCATTTGGTCAAGTATTCTGTCATTGTAATAATATACCTGGCTCATGATATTCTTGCTAGTGGATTAATTGGACCTATAAAATCTATTTCCCATTTATTGAACACTTGTAAAGTAACCCGAGGTCTTAATGACATCTCATCCCTCCTAGATGGCTTCCCAAATATTTGAAAAGCATCACACTTCTGACAATATTCCTTTGAATCCTTGTGCACTGTTGGCCACCATAATCCTGTGTGCAATACCTTCTACACGGTAGCTTTTCCTGCATAGTTTCCTCCAATAATTCCTTCATGTGTCTCTGCTAAAATGATAGTCCTTTCACGCTCCATCACACATCTCCTTAAGATGCTATCTACTCCAAGTTTGTATAAATGACCTGTAATAAACTGATAATCTGCAACTTTGACCACCAAAATTTTATTTTGTGCAGTAGTAAATTCTCTTGGTGCAAAGACTGTACTAAAAAAATCAATAATGTCAACGAAATACTCATCGATTATCTGTACTGAAAACAATTTTGCATCTGGAAAATTGTCCTCCAAGTTACTAGTTTCTTCTCCATTAGTTATCTTGGATAAGTGATCTTGTCCTGCATTCAATCTTCCAGTCTTCACCACAACTTCAAAGTCAAATTCTTGAAATAAGAGTATCCATCTACATATCCTTCCCCCAAACACTGGCTTATTGACTAAATACCTCAAAGAAAAATGATCTATAAACATCTTGAAATGTTTCCCCGATAAGTAATGTCTGTATTTCTGCAAAGCATATACCATAACTAATCCTTCTCTTTATATAATTTTATAGTTATGTTCTAAATATGATAAATTTCTGCTTGCAAATGCAATAAGGTGATCTATATCACCTTCTCCTGTTTGGTTTAATACTGCTCGTAATGCTATGGCAGATGCATCTACATGCACATGAAATTCTTTTGCCCAATCTGGAAAGACTAAAATCCACACAATAACCATATTCTCCTTCAAAATATCCAAAATTTGTCGACATTCATCGTTCCACTGATACATAGTTCCCTTCTTCAACGACTTCTCCATTGGCACAATAATCTGTGCATATCCTCTTATGAATTTACTGTAGTATCCTATATGTCCCAATGTACTCTTCAACTGGTGCACTGACTTTGGTTGTGGTAAGTTAACTATGACAACAATCTTAGCATGATCGACCAACAAACCCTGTTTACATACCACATGCCCTAAACAAATCCCAAAATGTGCACTGAAAATACATTTCTTAATATTTAATGAGATCTGAAACTATCTGCATCTGTCCAATATAAGCCTTAATACTTCAACATGATCCTTCAAAAAACTTAACAATGTCCAATCATCCAAGTAAACCTCCAAACATTTGTGAATAAACTCCTTGAAAGCTGCTACTACTACCCTTGAACAAATTGCTAGTGCATTCTTGAATCCAAATGGCATAATTATATACTAAAATGAGCCCCACTCTGTAGCAAATGTAGTCTTATTTCTATCTTCAGGTGCAATCCTAATATGATGATATCCCAAAAATCAATCTGTAAAATAAAAAGCTTCTTGACCTCCAACATCTTCCAATACTTCGTCTGTAAATGGGGTAGGAAAATGATCATGTAGGCAAGCAACATTCAATTTTATCAAATCTACACAAATCCTAATCCATCCTTTCTTATTTTCCTAAACCACCATAGGAATGATCCATTCTAACTCTTCTACAGGTTCTATGATACCAATTTATAGCATCTTGTCAATTTTTGTCTTCACCTTCTCTTTGTATATTGGATTCAATTTATAAGGTCTTGCTTTTGGCTTCAACGAGATCTTCATCTCTCCTAGATTTTCTGCTAATCCCTTCATCTCCGAAAATGTTGCTGGAAATAAGTCACTGTATTCATGTATTAATTATGTGATCCTTTCTACTGTCTGATTATCCCAATAGTCTCCAATATTGGCCATCTTTGGGTTTTCTGCAGTCCCAATATTTACCTTCTTGATATTTAATGGTGCAACATAATATTTTGAATCTATCTTGGGACCTTCTACTTCCCTTTCATCTTCCACTTCTGGAATCTATATGTTGTGCGGATTATCTTCTGTTGGATCTTCTTCTTCTGTGACGTGATAACAATGTAGCAATTGTTTCACTATCTGTTTAGCATATTTATGATATGATGGGACTATTTAAAATTATGCTTCTTCAAATATCCTATCTCTTACCACTTTCAATGCTGTGACAATTTTTGGACTGTCATGCTCAAAGGAAAATGTAACTATGAAATTCTGTTGTATCTCTTCCTAGTTGGCAGTTTCTCTGTGTTGTTACTATTGTGGGTACTAGTTCTTCAGAATTCCTTCTAGTCTATGAATAAAATGGTGTGGACATTCCTTCGGTGGTACTAATCTCCTTTAAACTATGCACTTATATACATGTTCTCGAGGTTGTCCAAATCCATCATATTTCTCCTCATATCTATGTTTTTGCTCGGCGCCAAATTTGATGCCCAATAACCTTTTGCACTAGAACCAATTGTTGATCTTTGCCTAGTGTGTACCCCACCATCTTGCAGGTGTATCTTTTAAAGCAATGTCTAATGCTGGTAATATTTGATTTTCCATAATTTCTACCTCATATTTCATTAAAAATTCTTCCAAATAATTCAAACCATAAAAGTAGGAGGTTCTCTTACCTCTGTACCAACCCATCTCAACGTGCATGTCATTCTAGCACACCTCCTGGTAGATAATTCATGTAGTCGTTGCTGCCAGTTCTTGAGTCATGTGTCAGAGTCTGAATCACAAGAACTATTACTCCTCCAACTGAGCATGCCATTTGCAGTTGGGTTGATATAATCATATTCACGTGAGGTAGTTATGTATAGATTATTCACATCTTCTGTAATAATATTATCCGTTGAAGGTTCCACATACATTCCTCCTTCTGAGGGATCTAATGGCACAATACATCTATATTATCCATACTCAAATATCATTTTTCTACTCTTCAATTTGATAATAGCATGGTTATAAAAAGCCCAATACAAGCCCAACAAAGCTGGATACGGCGAAGTATTGTCTACTATGTAAATGACTTCAAAATTAGCCATGGTGCACACAACATCTAGATCTACTGGAATCCCCTTCATCCTCCCAATCGACACTACTCTTGCTTATTTTCCAACTTCAATTGAATTGGTGAATACCCCAATTGAGCTTCGCACATAGCTTCCCAAGTCTTCTCTGGTAGAACATTGATTTCAGATCCTAGGTTTAGTACAATATCCCCCATATTGAAATCTCCTATGTTGGCATTCAATCTGAATTTCCCACTAGTTCTTCTCTTCTTACAAACACGATTTACTCTTTTTACCCCTGCTTCCCCATGATTACACATTTCTAACAAATTCTACAGTACTTGTAAGGATTTTTTATCACTTAGTAATTTAACACAAGCTACCAAAAAGTTTGTTAAGTTACTTACGTGTTATGAAGACTGCTCTTGTTTAGTATGATCAAATAGTGAAGGCATTTCATACACTAGCATATCATCTATTGGCTTCATTCCTGAAGTGGATGAAATGTTTTCCTTCAAGATCTCTTATCTATCTTTTTTGAATATCTCTTTCTCTTTATGCACACCAAACTTCTGTTCCGACGTTGTATTCTTCCTGACCCACTGGTACTAGTCCTAATCCTTCTTGGATGCATATTCTCTTGTATTAGATCCATCTTTAGACTATGTTAACCTTATTCCCATCTTATTCTCTATTTTCCACCCCAATCCATTTCACATTTTGATTAGTCTGGTTCCTCTTGTCATATGTCTTTATCAAAAGTATTGGACAATATTCTATTTCATGGTCTGCTACGTGACAATACATACATGTCGCAGGTGGCTGTGGAAAGTATCTTACATAGTGCCCTGGTTTTTGACAGTTATGACAGATAATTGGTCCTCAACCTTTGCCAAATCCTCCTCCTCCAAAACCTTCTCCTCTGAAATCCTCCTCTATTTCCTTGATTCTCTCCATGTGATGTGTTATACTGTAGTCCTTGATTATACTACAACTGTGTGTTATTATACTGTGGTGGTGCTATGCACTGTTGTTTCCCTTGAAACTGCTGCGAATTATATTGTGGTTTGTTGCAAACTACTGCACGAGATTATATTGTCAATGATGCGTGTTGTTATACTGCTACTGTTGCATAGGTTGTCCTATTACATGTTCATTCTACACCTTGTATGTATCTACAATCATTTCTTTCATCATCTCCAAGTTTCTACAGTCCTTGTCTTCGTGTCCAATTGACTTACAAAAGTTACAAAATGTACTCTTCGGTACTATCTGGTACTTTTTCATCAGGGGGAAATGATAAGGATCATGCCCATGTATTTTTAACATCTCACACCATGGTCCTCATAAAGCTAAAGGGTTTGACATACCCACTCCAATATACCGCGCAAATAATGGACACTCATTCTTTTGGTGACCTTCTATCCTACATATTGTACACCAGACGTCTTCTATTTTCTCCTTTCCTTTGTTCTGATTCAACTGGAATGTCAAGTTCTTCAAATCTTTCTTCAACTCATCCATAGATGGATCTGTATGTTTGTATTGGTTTTCCTCTAGCTGTAAGGATGCCTACAGAGCCTCACCCCGATTTTCGAATTTCTGTTGTCTCAAAGGATACTTCAAGTGTGGAAACAAAGAATTAACAAACAAATGTCTATGTTGTATATCAATACTAGTATAATTTAACTTACTGTTTATCCTCTTGAACTTCTGGTCCACTTCCCAGATTGATTCTCTTGGTTTCTTCTTGATCTCTATCATTTCATTCATAAACTAGTCTTCTGAACTTGGCTTCTGAAATTCATTTATTAACTGCCTCTTCACATATGCTATAGTTGTAGGTGTTCCCGTTGGATTATTTGTTGAGAGACCCATGTACCAATCTAATCTGCGGTCTTTGAATGTGATTTCCAATTGCACAACCTTTGTATCCTCATATTTAATATGCTTTGCTTCCCATATCTTCTCATAAATGAACATATGGTTTTATGGATTGTCTAACCCATCCCCTGAGAACTCTGGTAACCTAATAGTTGGATCTTGTCCTTCCATTGTAAAGTTTGCTGAAATACGACCTCTACGCGGTGTAGATACTTGAATTCTACTTGATAAACTCACACTTATGCTACTGGACCCACGTCTTGAAAAATTATTCTACCACTAATCACTTGTTGGTTAACCTGTTTTTCTTATTCAGTTTTCATAGTCGCACATGGGGTTGTGGGTTCCACACTAATTTAGATATGGAATGGAGAGCCTTCTTCTGCACCAAACCTAAGACCTCTGGTTTTCCTCTCATATGTGGTGTGCACAATATCCTTAATCTTCCCCATGGCACAACGATCCTCTACCTCTTCTTCATCGCTATCCAAGCATTCTCGCTCAGCTACTGCCCTCTTCTTATTATTCATCTTATACTGGTAGGGTGGTCCGTTGCGCATCACTCCTACATTCCTTATGATTTCCCTGTTTTTTTAATCATCCATCATGATGGGGTCTATTTCCTCCTTCTTCTGGCTACTCTCCAGAGCCTTCTCCATTTCTCAAATCTTCCTTAGTGCTTCCCCCAACTCCCCCATGTGCGCAGAGTGGTCTAGTTGTATGATTCCATGGTCATCACACCTTTATCATGTAATAGGATCTTGATAGATGTGTAAATATACCTAATGTACCTCCCTTTGGGTCCCTTCAACAAATATTGCTCTGTAGTAGTATATGACTTCGATGTATCTACTACAAATTCAATGATAAACCCCGTAGTAATACTGTCTAAACATAAATCCATTGCTCGCATGGATTTATTATTAACCCTTTTCAACTACGTGATATTTTCAGTAGTCCACTCTATTGGTCTGATTCGATTAGTTGAATGGGTATCTTTCAACCTTAATATCCACTCCTGTAATAACAATGAAAAGTAACATAAATATGCTTAATGTAAATCAATAAACACATACCTCTGCATGTACTGGCATGGTGTATACCTGGAACCCTTATTATCTTTCTGCACAAACTCTAGATACTTTTTGTCCAACCATATTTCAATATCTTGCTTCGTAGGATTCCATGGATTGAACATCCCTTTCCACCACTACATATTCTTCACCAAACCCATTCCTATCTCTCCTTTTGAGTTCTAGGCGAGAACAAAACCATTTGTTGGATGTATGGGTTGACCCAGGTTCTACCTTAGTTCTCCAACAAAACCCTTTTCACCATCAGCCCTTCTGGTAAACTAGAAGGATATACTGTGCATAGAGTGCACAATGTAGAAGGATTATGGTTTATGGGTGACTGCAGGACGTAGGTTTCTACAGTCATGGAAGGGATTGGGGTTGTTCTTCTTACTTCTTTTTCTACTTATCCATGGATTAGATCATTCATTCATAAGATTCGTTCTGCATACATATTTCTAGTGCACATTGTAACTTAAACCATTCATTCATCTAACTAATTAACCATAATTGCTGAAATAACCGAAACCATTCAAACACAGTGCAACACAGGGTTTTTACTGTGGTTCACCCCCCTGGGGATACATCCACAAAGATTTTCTTTTATTTCTTATTCTTCATCAAATGGTGTTGAACACACTACAAAATAGAATAGTAAAGAGTAGTGAGGTGGACCAACGTCTCACCAAGTTCCACAGCTTCCGAACTGACCCTCAGTTACATCGATTCCATTCGAGCTCCAAAAATCTCACAAAAATACAGACTAAAAACAAACTACAAAATATGTTCTTCACACCAAAAATATAAATATATCATACTTTTTCCAAATATAGATACCTCAACCTACCTCATCCATCTTCGATTTATACTACAAAAATGGGTTAAAAACAATTACAATATGACTCCAAAACCCTAACCCTATCATGGCTAGTCTTGTCCACATCTTCTTTGGATTTCCACAAATCCTGTCATGCAATGCTTCCTTTTCCCTTTTTCACGCAAGTATTCATTCTTTTCTGACGTGCGTTGTTCCATTTGGCCCAATCTGCCACTCTTTCTACACTTACTCCAAAAAAAGCATGCTCCAACACTCTTAAGGATAAGAGCTCTCGCATGCATAAGCGACCTTCCATGGCGGAAGAAAAGAAAGATGATGGGACATGATATCCTTTCAAACTCTTGCTTTAGAAAGCTCTCTTACAATAGAGGAACGAGATGATGGATATTTTTGCACAAATCCTTCAACGAATACCAACAAATGACACCTCTTCCTCGAGAAAAGGTGTTGCCCCCTTCAAGGTACATACCAACTTTTATATTCCTATATTTGAAGGTCATATAGATGCATATGCTGTAGACAAATGGTTGAATCTGCTAGAAGGGTATTTTTTTGTCCATAAATTTTCCAATAGAGAAAAGATTACATTTGTGCTCCTCAAAGCCATCCCCCATGTCAAAGATTGGTGGGAGAATTATGTGAGAAAAAGGTAACCAAGGAACCCTCATTATTTACAGTCACACTCATCTGGGATTCCTTCAAGGATGTTATTAAGGAACAATACTACCATGTTGGAAGTTATGATGACCTATATACAATATGGACCACACTGCTACAGGAAAGGGACCAAAGTGTGCTAGAGTTCGCAAATATCTTCCATACCTTGCACACCAAGCTGGGTATCAAATATTTTGAGCGACATCTGGCACTCAAGTACAACAATGGTCTGCATATATACATCAAGACAAAAATGGAGTTTCTAGACATCTAATCCTTGGGAGCAGCCTATCGATATGTTGTCAAAATCAAGCAGAAGCTTAAACAAAAGACGCGACAGTTTGGGTCTGGGAACCCTTCACAACATAAGCAGAGAAAGGGAAGCCCCAACCTGCAGAATAAAGGATAGAGAAAATACGGACAACTTCATGACAACCAGTCTAAGCCGCAAACAAAGAAGGATAATCATAAAGAAGAAGAAAGACATCGGGAAGTGGTGCAACTTCCATAAGATCCCCTAGCATAACACTGTTGATTGCCACTCAAAGCAGTCATTGGTGACTGAGGTGAAATAATTTTAATCAGATGCGGGTTCCAACTTAGAGTCAAAAATAGAAAAGGGGAGATGGATTATTGACGTGGAACCCAGTACCACTGGTGCTACCACCAAGATCCAACCCGATGAACCCGATGAGCCAAAGGAAGGCAAGAACCTCTTTCATTCACAAATGTGGCTGAAGGGTACTCCGCTACACTTCATCATTGATAGCGGTAGCCATAAGAAAATCATCTCAATGGAGGTCATCAAGTGGTTGGCCTTGCTGACAATGCCACACCCATAGCCATACACCATCGAATGGATCCACCAAGGAAGTGATCTTCACGTTATCCAACAATGTTGCATGTCCTATGACATCAAGCCCTTGAAAGATGAGGTATTGTGTGATGTCACTCCCCTTGAAGTTTGTGATGTTATTTTGGGACAACCTTATTTATGGGAACTTCATGCTGTATATGAGTCTAGGCCTTGCAGTGTTATTATTACTTTGGACAGTAAATTGTACAAGATACCTGAGGTAGTCCCACCTACTGCTATTTCCTTGGTTTCTGTCAAGCAATGTAGGAAGGTCATCTCTCAGACTAAGAAGTTTTTCTTCTTCATGATTCACTCTAAAGTGAGTGGAGGGTTGCAGCCACATCCATGGCCTCTGTGGCCGATCTCTCCATGCAGCAGAAGCAAGTGGACAAGGTCATGGAAGAATACAAAGACATCTTCTCCTTACCCACTGGGGTACCTCTACACTATCAAGTCAAGCATTCAATCGATCCGACCCTCGATGCACCGCTACCCAATGGGCCAATCTATTACCGCTCTCTATTAGAAAATGAGGAGATCAAGCGTCATATGCAATAACTTATCCAAATCGGGCACATTCGACCCAACTCATCATCGTGTGGAAGCCCAATCGTGCTTGTGAGAAGAAAGATGGGACCTGGCAACTCTGCATCGATTACCGGGCCTTAAATAAAATCATAGTCAGGAACTGGTACCTGATTCCCCAAATAGACAATCTCCTTGACTAACTCAAGGGGGCCAAATACTTTAGTAAGATTGATTTGAAGTCTAGCCACCATAAGATCTCAATAGAGCAGATAAATATATGGAAAAATGCCTTGAAGTCCAAAGAAGGTCTTTTTGAAAGGTTGGTCATGCCCTTTGGTTTGAAAAATTCCCCAACAACTTTCATGAGGATGATGGACTATATCCTACAAAATTTCACTAATTATTTTGTGGTGGTGTATCTGGATGACATATTAATCTACAACAAGAATTGGGTAGAACACTTGCAGTATATTCAACAGGTTTTGCGCACTCTGCGACACCACAAGCTATATGAAAATTTGGAAAAATGATCCTTCGACATGGAAATGGTCCAGTACCTAGGATACATTGTTGATGAGCATGGGGTGCATGTGGATCCAACCAAGATATAGGTCATTCGTGACTGGATAGCCCCAACCACAGTCACTGATATTCAGATATTTTTAGTCCTTGCCAATTTCTATAGCAGGTTCGGGTTGGGATTCTCCCATATTACATGGGCCCTCAACCAAGTAACCAAGGGTGGTGGTAAGGGAAAGTTAGTATGGGGCCTATCACAAAAAAAATAGTTCGATGATTTGAAGCAACACTTGTGCTTATCCCTAGTGCTCTTATTTCCTGACCTACAACAACCCTTTGAGATCGAGACAAATGCTTTAGATAATGTTGTGGGCGCAGTTCTCACTCAGCATAGACACCCTGTGGACTATCATAGTGAGACATTATTATATTCCATCCATAAGTACCGTACTTATGAAAAATAAATGTACTCCATTGTGCAAGCCTTCCACCAGTGGAGGCATTACATTCTCTGGAAGGAAACAATCATCCAGACCGATCATATGCCACTACCATTTATGCAAATACATGGAAAATTGCAGATTGACTGCCATCATAAGTGGTCCACATACTTGCAGCAATTCCATCTCAACATAAAGTATAAGACATGAAACACCAACCGCATCGCTGGTTGTCTTAGCTACCCTCCATTTGCGGTAGTCACCATGGTGTTAAACTCCCACGACCATAAGAGCTCTAGATGGACCCAAATCTATGAGATAGATCCTGACATCGCTGCCACCTACCAGATGCTGGGTGCAAACAAAACTATCAGTGATTTCCATATTCAAGACATGATAATGTTCCATCTAGTCCATCTATGCATGCCATCAAGGGAGCACGCGAAGTTGATTTGGGAAGCCCACTACAGTTGGGTGGCATGGAAATTCAATGTAGAAAAGACAGTGGTAATGCTGCAACAACATTTCTATTGGCCAAAACTTTGACAGGATGTCAACAAGTCTATCAGGTCTTGCACTGCCTGTGCTATTTCCAAACCCACCATTAAGAAACAAGGCATGTACACCCCTCTTCCTACTACTGAAAGGACCTAGGAATCCATCTCAATGGACTACATGTTAGGCCTTCCATCAACCAAGTGGGGAAATGACCGTGTTTTTGTGGTGGTTGATCGTTTTTCTAAAATGATAATTCTGGCCGTTTGCAAGAAGAACATCACAATATAGGCCACTGCCAAGCTCTTCTTCGAACGAGTGTGGGTACATTTTGGGATACCACAAACCATGGTTTTAGATCAGGACAACCGGTTCCTCAACACATTTGGGCCGAGCCTCTAGTCACTACTAGACACCAAGATCACCAAATCCACTACCTTCCACCCCTAGACGGATGGCCAAACCTAGGTTATCAACCGGATGATCATGCATATCCTGCGAATGTACAATTCCAAGCATCCCCACACATGGGATGAGAGTCTTCCCTATGTTCAAAACATCTACAATAGAGACATACATAGCTCAATGGACCATGGCCCCTTTCAGGTGGGGTTGGGATTTCAACCATTGGGTCCCATGGATGTTGTGCTGCCCCTTGCGGCCACCGAGGCAGACTCGTCCCATGCTCAAACTAAAGCCAAAAAAGATACTCGTTTCATTGAGTGGATCTAGCACATCTGCTAATAGGTTCAAGATATTTTGCACAAGTCCAATGCCAAGTACAAGAAACACCATGATCAACACCAGGTGCCACACAAGTTTCAGGTCAGAGATAAAGTTTGGTTGCACTTGCAGAAATAACTCTTTATAGGACCCTATTGAAATCTTCATCCACTTCGCTATGGACCTTATACCATCACCAAGGCTATGGGTGACAATGTTTTTGAGCTCAACATTCCCCACTTCCCTAGCTTGCACCCAGTGTTTAATGTGGACCTCCTTCGGCTATACTTTCCACCATTATTGGATACTTCCGAGGTAGCAGAACAGTTGACACCGAAAAATCTCAACCCTGAATGCATGGAAAAAGAATCTACTGATCATATCATGGACACCTAGGTCAAGGGAAATCACCAACAAAAGTTTCATCTTTATCGTGTTTTCAAAGTAGGGTAACTCCTGCACCAAGATAAGTGGCTCACCCGGGGCCAAATTCAACATAAATTTCCTCATTTGATGGGGGAACTCAATGCAATGAAGACCATTGCTTCCTAAGGGGGAAGGATTGAACCAGGTGGATATTCATGGCCACACACCTATTCCAACTAGCTCACATACATATGTCATCTTGGCAGTTTCAGTTTTCATCTTGGTAGTTTTTTTCTAGCTTTTCGGGTCCTAAACTTCCGAGGTCATTTTGAGGCCCTAGACAACGTTTTTTGGCCCTGCCACAATCACACGATAGACAAAGTAAAAGTGTGATGTAATAATATGTAGTCCTTAGATAGATCTTTGCATTAGGCTATAATGCTCCTAAAATGAAGATCGTATGCAAAAGTTATGGCCCTGGGAAGTTGATGTACCAACTTACCCCAACGAGGCCCACATGACTTTTGGTGCTTCATCTCCTAGGGTTAGGTTTTTGGATGCCTATGGTTTTGGGAATTCATGTTTGATGTAAAAAGTATTTTGGAGTCTTAGTGTACTCATATTCTTGCGAATGAGCGCATTTGTCACATCTCTTCTTAGAGATAAGCCACCACCATTCTAGCGAGCTTGTTTAAGTCTGCATTTTACAATTTCATCATATTTTTTTATTTAATAGAAGCCAAGTTTTACTTTATCTCTGTTATTGTTCATTGTATATCCATGTTAAAAACACATATATGTATTCATTTCATTCTTCTCATAAAATCCATATCAGTGGTATCATAGCGATCTTCTCCTTGTCATTCTTAGTGCATGTCCTCGACGAGGTTAGGGTACAAAGAGTTGGGTCTCAAGCTTGTTTCTCTTAAGGACAAGAGCTCTTGCATGCCCAATAAACCTTCCATGGCTGGAGAAAAACAAGACAATGGGAGGGGAAATCCTTTCAAACTGTTGCTTGAGGAATCCCTCGCACAACAATGGAACGAGATGATGGATGTTTTTGTGCAAATCCTTCGACAACTACCAACATGCAATACATCTTCCTCGAGTAGAGGTGCCACCCCCTTCAAGGTACATATCAACTTTGATATTTCTATATTTGAAGGTCATATAGATGTACATGTTGTAGACAAATAGTTGAGTCTTATATAAGGGTATTTTTTATCCATAACTTTTCCAATACATAAAATATTACATTTGCGCTCCTCAAAGTCGTCTCCCATGTCAAAGATTGGTGGGACAATTCTGTGAGAAAAAAGAAAACAGAGGAACCCTCATTATTTATAGTCACACTCACTTGGGAGTCCTTCAGGGATGCTATTAAGGAACAATACTACCCTGTTGGAAGTTATGATGGCCTGTATACAAGATGGATTACATTGCTGCAAGAAAGGGACCAAACAGTGATAGAGTTCACAAATATCTTCCATACCTTGCGCATGAATCTGGGTATCAAATATTTTGAGTGACATCTGGTGCTCAAGTACCATGGCTGTCTGCATAGATACATAAAAAAAAAAAAGGATTTTATGGACATATCGTTCTTGGGTGTGACCTATTGATATGCTGTCAAAATCAAGTAGAAGATTAAACAAAAGACGCAGTAATTTGGGTATGGGAACCCCTCATAGAAGAAGCAAGGAAAGGGTAGTGCCAAATCAAAGAACAAAGGATAGATAAAATATGGAAAGCCTCAGAACAACCATTCTAATCCACAAACAAAGAAGGACAATGGAAATACAAAGAAAGAAACCGGGAAGTGGTGCGACTTCCATAAGAGCCCCTGGCATAACATTGTTGATTGCTACTCAAAGCAGTCATTGGTGGCTGCAGGGAAGGCCTCTGAATCAGATGCAGGTTTTGACTCAGAGTTAGAACTAGAAAAGGGGAGACAAATTATTGATGCAAAACCTAGTGCCACCATTGCTACAACCAAGATCCGTCCTGGTGAACCTAGTGAGCTAGAGGAAGGCGAACACCTCTTTCATTCACAGATGTGAGTGAAGGGTTCTCTGTTACACTTCATCATTGATAGTGGTAGCTAGAAGAACCTCATCTCAGCGTAGGTTATCAAGCGACAGGCCCTACCGACAATTCCGCCCCCACAACCATACACCATCAGATGGCTCCACCAGGGAAGCAATCTTCGCATCAACCAATAATGTCCCCTGTCCTATGACATCAAGCCATTCAAAGATGAGGTATTGTGTGATGTCACTCCCCTTGAAATTTGTGATGTTATTTTGGGCCAACCTTATTTATGGAAATGTCATGTTGTATATGAGTCTAGGCCTCGAAGTGTTATTATTACTTTGGATAGGAAATTGTACAGGATACTCAAGGTAGTCCCACCTATTGCCATTTCCTTGATATCTTCCAAGCAATGCAGGAAGGTCATCTCTTAGAATGTGAAGTTTGTCTTCTTCATGATTTACTCTCAAAGAGAGTTGAAGGTTGTAGCCACATCCATGGCCTCTACGACCGATCTCTCCATGCAGCAGAAACAAGTGGACAAGGTCGTGTAAGAATACAAAGACATATTCTACTCACACATTGGGGTACCTCTACACTTTTAGGTCAAGCATTTAATCGATATGACCCCCAACGCACTGCTACCTAATGGGCCAATCTATCGCCGCTCTTGGTTATAAAATGAGGAGGTCAAGCATTAGATCCGAGAACTGCTCCAAAAGGGGCACATCTGACCCAACTCATCACAGTATAAAATCCCAATTGTGCTTGTGCAGAAGAAAGACTGGAATTGAAGACTTTGCATCGATTACACGGCCCTAAATAAAATCACAGTCAGGAAACAATACTCGATTCCCCGAATCGATGATCTGATTGACCGGATCAAGGGTGTTATCACTGAAATTTCGTCCGCACATGGCGACAAGAACTCCGCATCGTCAAAACAGGATTGGAGTCATTCATGGCACATGATTAATTCCACAACATTGCAAAAGGGTAAAAAACTATACAAAATGACCAAAAATTTGAAGGGCGCTTTACAGAACTCGAGTTTGTGTGCATATGCGCGTAACAACAACGTACAATGCGCGCTTCAGTGCATGATGTGCGGCTGTTGGGAGAAAAACCCGCGTGCCTGCTAAACGACGCATTTATTGAAATTGGTCGGCCTCCCAACCACTAATGGATCAGCTCCCAAGTCGATTTGACACCAAATCCGAGCTCAATCCTCATGGTGGGCTGGTCAAAGACCTAATTGAACCCTAAAGAGCCCCTTTTCACATTCTAAAGAGGTTACATAATGACCCAAAGCTAGGCTATAAAAAGCCATGAATAACCATCACTTTCTCAAGGAATTCTTTGTATTGTTATGCTGCTGAGATTGCTAAGGACTCATTCTTTGGCAATACACATCACAAGCTGCATTTCATAGAGATATTTACCCCTCACTTGAGTGAATAAGCTTGGAGTTCTTTCACCCACATTTTCATCTTTTCATTGTAAGGAGAGCAAGCTTTGAGGGCCTCAAGAGCCTTCCATTGGAGAAAGAAGGGACCCAAGTCCCCTTTCTTCATTGTGCCTTTGGATTTCATCAATAGATCATCTTATACATTGGTGATATTGGTCCATTTGTCTCTATTTTTCATTTTTTCATATGCTCATAGTTTTAGTTTGATTTAGTTTGATTTTTGTTCATAACTCTGTTGTTTCTCTTTCTAACCTTTTACTCTACAGCTATCATGCCTAGCAGAGCCCAACTGGGCATGTAAGCACTCACTATTTGCTCACCAAGTGACGAATTGGGTGCAAACAAATTGGCGACCGTACTGGGGAGAAGGTATCAATTCCTCCCTCATTTGGGCTTATTTTTATTTCCTTTTGATTTCATTAACTTGCAGGTTCACAAACCGGCCTCTACCGACCTGCTAACCAGTCAATTCACCAGAACATTGGGAGAAATCCATCCAGATTTTTCTTTTCAGTTTTTTATTACAGGCGCGCATCGTGCGCACGTGCGCCTGTGCACCATTTTGTCTCTGCGCGCATGTGCTTTTTCCTTTGATTTTGACAGCGCCCGTGCGCCCTATGCGCATGTGTACACATTGTGTGGCACGCATTCAGTCTAAATTTGACATTGTAAGCTCTTGGATGTGGGGAAAAATCATTTTCCTTCTTAAGAATGATGATATGCATGCTCTAAATACTGCACCACTTAGACCCCTCAACTTATAAAGGGGATAATCA
>ML780977.1:2985020-3000053 GCA_009831015.1 Picea engelmannii | reverse complement strand
TGCAGGTTAGATTATTATCTCGACATTTTGATTCCATTACATTTACACATATTCCAAGAGAATTGAATCAAACAACAGATGAAATAGCTAACATGGTGCTAGATTGGCATATATCACATCAAGCTACACACACATAAAACATCTCATATATCATGTCACAGCATATAGATAGAATCAACATCATCAACATCAACACAAAAAATACATGTAAACCACATTTGGATCTCAAACAGGTGTATACTCATATATATATCAAGGCCTCCCCAGCCATACGAATGTTTACATACAAAAATACATCGGCCCTCTGGCCCGTGCCACATCTCGGTACAAAAAATCGGCTCACCAGCCTATCAAAAACAGTATACAAAATACATGATACAATAAGGGTGCCTCTATCGCACCCCCAGCTGCCCCTCCCTTAGGAGGAGGGGGTGGCCCACCCCTACCTGCCCCCGGCGGTGGTGGTGGAGCCCCTGCAGGACCCTCCTGCCCCAGCGGTAGGCGTCCACTGGTCATGGCGGCAAGCACAGCTGCTCGGTGCATGATCGACCGCCATGGTGGCGGTAACCCTATACACTGCTCCAGGAACTCCTCGTCCTGGATACAAATCCACATGCCCTCAGGCACGTCCCGAAACACCATCTCAAAATGACGGTGTATATCGTCAAGATCACCTCCAGCCACCGCCGGAGGAGCATGTGATGGCCCCACACCAGGGTCATCAAATCGGTGCCTCCTCGCCGGTCTCGCAGGCTCTACAGGTCGCCCCGCAACCTCATCCCGTCCGCATCTCTCTCCACGTGGATGTCTCCCCTCTGGCTGCACCGGCGGTCTATACAACTCCACCTCGCGCCCGTGAGGTGCCAAATCTGCACATACACAAAACAAGCAACAACCGCGCATGTGGGCCCACACTCTATCAAAAAACCCCCCAAAACCCCTGTACGACCCCCCGTACCTACCCTGCCCAAAAATTGGAAACCTATTACTATGCAGGATGATCAGACCACTAACCTGAAACTCACACACCGTCGATCGGATACCTCATGCTCCCGGAATCACTCAATCTCCTCTGGATCTGCTGGGAAACTCACTGTAGCAGCAGGTACAAATGAGGTGGCAATGTGGGCCCTACAGCTATATATAGGCCTTTTGCCAAACTTCCGCTCACCATTCCGGGAGCCCACGGTGTCCATTTTTCGAACCATCTTCAGCCACGGGATCAACATCCTGCCACCTACATCATGGCTGTCCCTGGGCCACTTTTCATCCTGATCCCCCGGGGTGCCTTTTTGTCATATCATGGCCAGGTATGCACGCGCATTGTCACATTTATCTAATACACGTTCATATTTGTTTTTATCTTCAGATATTGTTCACTTTGGGTATTTGGTTGTTTTGTGTGCAGGTACTTGGTCATCATCTCTTCACACCATTCCTTCAGGTATATACTCAGCACTGGCATGTAGTCTCTCCTGCTGTATTGCATTTACATTTCCAGTCACACCCTCTGATATTGGCCTTTAGGACACCCCTTTCCGACTCTGCAATACTCACACCTCTATTTTGCATCTACGGTACTGGTACCCGGTAGTTTTCTTACCCACATGAGTTGTCTCATTCATAGCACCTTTTTTGCACTTTTGACACTCATAATGTTCTTCATTACCCTTTAGGGATGGGAGTCCCGGTGGTCTTTCATCATGTTGCGAATTAACCACATACTTCTTCTCCTCATTTTGCTAGCTTCCCATATGGACTCCCAACTCGTCGCTTTATGGTTATGTTCTTTTTTACCTGCACCTCCGCAGGATCATGAACCCACCATTTCATCCACCCTCTGTTTTCCCATCTGCGAACCTATCTTCATTTCACCTACCTCATACAGAAACTCGCCAATGGGGCCCCCACCCTTCATCAGTTTTCCTAGAAATTTCTGCCCTCCCTGGGGCACTCATTTCACACCGGGGCACCCGTTTCTGTATTTTGTACATCTTTCCCACATTTATTCATTATTTCTTGTACAAACACCTTTATTTCCCGTTATTTCCTTTTGTCGTCACCGTTGGCGACCTGCTTTCCTTTTGGCCACACGCAACCCATGTCACCCTTGGTTGGAGCATTACTTCTCATTTACCCCCGCCGGCATCGTCTATATCTTCAGAGTACTACCCAGACCACTTACCTATACCCTCTGAATTTGTTCACCTTGTCCCGCCTCTCGCACAACTTATCCTCGGTCTTGGCGTCCCCCTGACACTCGACCTTGTCACATGGTTGCGGCCACTGTTTGTCTCATACATTCTCCAACCAAGGGAAGTCTTGAGTCTTCCCACTTCTTGACTTCGCCCATGTACCTCTGTCACTTCCTCAGCACAGTAGAATCTGTGAAGCCCTTTGCTTCTGGGAGTCACGTCCCCCTTTTTTGTCGACATTAGCACAATTTTCCAGAAGGGCGACAGTATCTTGATTCTCATTTGCCAATTAATGAGAGATATCGGATGGCACAGGGGGAAACACCATTTCTCCCTGATGTCGTTGACCCCCATAACATTCGACGCCAACACTTTCTCATGTTGCGGTGGGTCTTACTTTGCGACTATTGCAGTTTTTATTATCAGTTGCCGAAGACCTATGAAGTTGGTAGGGCCACCAATGCCCACATCACTGTCACTGTTTATTTCCGCGACCATTACCTATGGTTCAGAGTATGTTCCTTTGCAGAATTGTCTTCTGCCTTTATCATTCCGCCCACGAGGGCGCTGCAGTTGTCTACACCAACATTTTCGTCATATTTTTTCAGAGTTACATCATACGAGCATGGGGCATGCCCGCCTCATTTGTACACAGTTGTATATTGTTACACACCTTGTAGAAGGTCGGGTTCTACAGGTTCCTTTCTTCTCCAAAGGATTGCTCTACACGGTCCCACTCTTGGTCTCCCTTACAACACCATTCTCAGTAAAAGCAACATTGATGGATTTTGGCTATACGTATGCTCCTAACCTCATCCATCAGGGGTCATCTGTTATCACTGAAATTTCGTCCGCACATGGCGACAAGAACTCCGCATCGTCAAAACGGGATTGGAGTCATTCATGGCACAGGATTAATTCCACAGCATTGCAAAAGGGTCAAAAACTATACAAAATGACCAAAAATTTGAAGGGCGCTTTACAAAACTCGAGTTCGTGCGCATATGCACGTAACAACAACGTACAATGCATGCTTCAGCGCATGATGCGTGGCTGTTGGGAGAAAAACCCGCGTGCCTGCTAAACGACGCATTTATTGAAATTGGTCGGCCTCCCAACCACTAATGGATCAGCTCCCAAGTCGATTTGACACCAAATCCGAGCTCAATCCTCATGGCGGGATGGTCAAAGACCTAATTGAACCCTAAAGAGCCCCTTTTCACATTCTAAAGAGGTTACATAATGACCCAAAGCTAGGCTATAAAAAGCCATGAATAACCATCACTTTCTCAAGGAATTCTTTGTATTGTTATGCTGATGAGATTGCTAAGGACTCATTCTTTGGCAATACACATCACAAGCTGCATTTCATAGAGCTATTCACCCCTCACTTGAGTGAATAAGCTTGGAGTTCTTTCACCCACATTTTCATCTTTTCATTGTAAGGAGAGCAAGCTTTGAGGGCCTCAAGAGCCTTCCATTGGAGAAAGAAGGGACCCAAGTCCCCTTTCTTCATTGTGCCTTTGGATTTCATCAATAGATCAGCTTATACATTGGTGATATTGGTCCATTTGTCTCTATTTTTCATTTTTTCATATGCTCATAGTTTTAGTTTGTTTTAGTTTGATTTTTGTTCATAACTCTGTTGTTTCTCTTTCTAACCTTTTACTCTACAACTATCATGCCTAGAAGAGCCCAACTGGGCACGTAAGCACTCATTATTTGCTCACCAAGTGACGAATTGGGTGCAAACAAAGGGGTCCAAATACTTTAGTAAGATTGATATAAAGTCTGGCTACCATCAGGTCCTAATAGAGAACATACGTATGGAAAATTGCCTTCAAGTCCAAAGAAGGTATTTTTGAATGGTTGGGCATGCCCTTTGGTTTGACAAATTCCCCAACAAATTTCATGAGGATAATGGATGATATCCTATTTCCTTTCACCAATTCTTTTGTAGTGGTGTATCTATATGACATCCTCATCTACAACAAGAATTGGGCGGAACACTTGCAACATATTCAACAAGTTTTGCACACTCTGCGGTAACACAAGCTATATGTAAATTTGGAAAAATTATCTTTTGAAATGGACAAGGTCCAGTGCCTAGGATACATTATTTATGAGCATGGGATGCATGTGGATCCAACCAATATCTAGGTCATTCATGACTAGCCAGCCCCAACCACACTCACTAAGCTTCAAAGCTTTTTAGGGCTTGCCAATTTCTATTGTAGGTTTGTTTTGGGATTCTCCCATATTGCATGGGTCCTCGACCAAGTAACCAGGGGTGGTGGTAAGGAAAAGTTCATATGGGTCCTGTCACAAAAAAAAGCATTCGATGATTTGAAGCAACACTTGTGCTCATCCCTAGTGCTCTCATTGCCCAACCTGCAACAACCCTTTGATATCGAGACAAATGTTGCAGACTATGTTGTGGGTGCAGTTCTCACTCAACACATACACCCTATGGCCTATCATAGTGAAGAATTATTAGATGTCATCCTTAAGTAACCTACTTACGACAAAGAAATGTAATCCATTGTGAAAGCTTTCCACCAGTGGAGGAATTACATTCTCGGAAAAGAAACAATCATCCACATCGATCATAAGCCACTGCAGTTCATACAAACACAAGGAAAAATTGCAGAACGACCTCCATCAGAAGTGGTCCACATAATTGCAACAGTTCCATATTAAAATCAAGTATAAGACATGAAGAACCAACCATGTCGCTAATTGTCTCAATCACCCTCTAGTTGCAGCACTCAGCACGATACTAAACTCCTATGGCCACAAGACCTTCGGATGGCCCCAACTCTATGAGAGAGATCCTGAATTCACTACCACCTACCAGATGCTGGGTGAAAACACAACTGTTACTAATTTCCATATTCAGGATAGGATGTTGTGCCATCTGAGCCATCTTTGCATTCCATCAAGCGAGCACGTGAAGATGATTTTGGAATCCCACTATAGTCGGGTGGTAGGACACTTAGACATAGAAAAGACAATGCCAATGATGCAACAACATTTCTATTGGCCAAAACTTCGAAAGGATGTTAGCAAGCATATCAGATCCTGCACTTCCTGCACTATTTCCAAACTGACCATTAAGAAACAAAGCATGTATACCCCTCTTACTACTCCTAAAAGGCCCTAGGACTCCATCTCAATGGAATACATATCGGGCATTCCATCAACCAAGTGGGGAAATGATTGTGTTTTTGTGGTGGTCGATCATTTTTCTTAAATGGTGATTCTGGATGCCTACAAGAAGAGCATCATAGAAGAGGCTGATGCAAAGCTCTTCTTGGAATGAGTGTGGGTATATTTTGGGATACCACAAACCATCATCGCAAATAGAGATATCCAGTTCCTCAACACATTACGGTCGATCCTCTAGTCACTGCTGGACACCAAGCTCACCAAATCCACTTCCTTCCACCCCCAAATGAATGTCAAACTGAGACCGTCAACCGGATGATTGTGCATATCCTACACATGTACAATTCCAAGAATCCCCGCACATGGGATGAGAGTATTCCTTATGTTCAACACAACTACAATATATCCACACATATCTCAACCGACCACATCCCCTTTCAGGTGGAGTTGGGATTGAAACCATTGGGTCCCATGTATGTTTCACTGCCCCTTACGACCACCTAGGCAGAATCGTCCCATGCTCAAACTGAAGCCAACAAAGATACCCAGTTTATTAAGCAGATCCAACACATCTTCCAATAGGTTCAAGATATTTTACAGAAGTCCAATACCAAGTACAAGCAACGCCATGATCAACACCGAGTGCCACACAAGTTTCAGGTGGGAGATAAATTTTGGTTGCACTTGCATAAATAATGTGTTAAAGGACCCCATTGGAATCTTTGTCCACTTTGCTATGGACCTTATACCATCACCAAGACTATGGGTCACAATTCTTTTGAGCTCAACATTCCCCGCTTCCTTTTATTGCACCCGATGTTTAATGTGGACCTCCTTCGACCATACTTTCCACCATTATTGGACACCTCCGAGGTAGTAGAACAATTGATACCAACAAAGATTAACCTTGATTGCATGGAACATGCATCTACTGATCAGATCATGAACACACAAGTCAAGGGCACTCACCAAAAAACATTTCAGCTTTATTGTGTTGTCAAATCATGGCAACTCCTGCACCAAGGTAAGTGGCTCACATGGGGCCAAATTCAACAACAATTTCCTCATCTAATGGGGGAAATAAAAAAAATGGAGACCATTGATTCCTAAGGGGGGATGATTGATCCAGGTGGATATTGGTTTCCACCCACCTATTCCAACTGGCTCACATACATATGTCATCTTGACAATTTTTTTCTAGCATTTCACATCCTAAACTTCCGGGGCCGTTTTGAGGCCCTAAACAACGTTTTTCGGTCCCGCAACAGTCGCATTGTAAACAAAGTTTGAGTGTGATGAAACAATGTGTAGTCCTTAGATAGATATTTCCATCGGGCTATCGTGCTCCTAAAATGAATATCATATGAAAAAGTTATGACCCTGGGAAATTGATGTACCAACTTACCCCAACGGGGCCCACATGAATTTCGGTGCTTCATCACCTAGGGTTAGGTTTTTGGATGCCTAGGGTTTTAGGAATTTATGTTTGATGTAAAAAGGAATTTGGAGCCTCATTGTACTCATATTCTTGCAAATGAGCACATCCGTCACATCTCTTCTTAGAGATAAGCCACCACCATTCTAGCAAGTTTGTTTCAGTCTACATTTTACACTTTCATCATATTTCTTTATTTAATAGAAGCCACATTTTACTATATCTATGTTATTGATCATTGTATCTCTGTGTTAACAATATACATATGTATTCATTTCGTTCTTCTCATAAAATCCAAATCACAGTGCAAGGTACCCACCTAGATTGATGGGTCTAGCTTCTTAACAAGCCTTTACATGATATACACCTAGTGATGTCTCTTAGCACAACATAACAAATAAGGGTTAGTTTTAATATTTTCCTAAGTTTTACCGAGGGGGAAAAACATTAAGCTTTATACATGTGACAAGTCCTAGGACAACACATATTTCCCAAGTCCCTAGGTGAAAGATAGGTAATGTGATGAATAATGATGGAAATGGGAAATGAAATACTTTATGTGATGACCCTAAAATCCATTTATATGCATAGGTATTGTTATTTTATTCATCTAGCTTTCATGAGCTAGGATTTTTATACAATAGCCTTCAAGAGGGACCTTTAACATTGAGTTACTTGTCCTCGACATTGTTTCTTACTACACCTTTTTTCCTTTTTATTTATGTGTTTAGTTTATTGAAGAAGTCCCTTTTTATTTAGATATTCATAGACAATATAGGGACCAGGGGCATTGGTCTCCTAGTGAGGTGGCTTTGCTCAAGATTTACATTTTTGGCATTTGAATTTATTGCTCTTCACCTCTATCCTTTCTGGATTTATTAGTACAAAATTGCTTCATTAGTCATACATGATCGGGATAACATTTTTATGGACATAATGAAGTGAAACAAGGAAAGTGGAAAGTGTCTAGAATGGTTAGGAAGTGGAATATTCTATCTTGGCTAGTTACCCAATGGTACAAGTTGACCCGAGAAATGACAAAACTTCTAAAGAAAAGATATGGTTCGCCAAGGTACAATGAGGCAAATAATAAAAATATGTATGTTATGAAGTACTATTAGATTTGATTCTAATGTTTACCACTTTCATGACTAATGGGAAAGTTATAGCATCACATCTAAATTAAACACCAATACATGGAATTTCAAGATAGATCATAGTGAAACCACAATGTACCATCCATAATTCATCTATCATATGAGGAGTGAGGGGTGAGGATGAGATATACCACAATTGAGCTAGCACAATCATGCATCTAATGGAAATGATGAGAAGAACTATTTGAGTCTGGAGAAGATGAGAAACATAGCTCATGCAAAACATCAATATGCCACCTTGTGAGGGTACCTATGGAATTGTCACCCCTTAGGGGTTAACACTAGAGATGATTGAGTTGGTGATAATTGTGCCTAAGAATGGATTGTATTGATAACTTGCATGTTGGAATGCCAAATTTAGTCTAACAAGATTGAAAACCTATTCAAAATCACTATAAATAGTAAATAACTATGTCATTTGTGAGATCTGAAAATTTTGTTTACTATAACTTGTTGGTCATAAGTGTGGAAATATATTAATATTGTTTTGAGTTTTCAATTTTTTTATTTTGCTAATATTTCACATTTTGAATAAACTTAGAAATTTGTTAATTTCAAATTTTAATTTCGAAAATATATTAATTTGAAAAAGTAAACTAATTTATATTTTCATATTGACATAATTCCAATCATAACTCATTTATGTAATATTGATATATAATAATAATATCCAATAAATAAGTGTGGGGAGGGTGGGGGGATATTTGTGATCCTAGAGGAATTACTCTTGATCATTATTCTTGGGCCCCAGACAATGTCTCAAGGCCTATGCCCTTTGGGAAGGCTTCAAATTTGTAAAAGAAATGGGAATTAGGAAGCTAACTATCCTCTCTGACTCTATGTTAGTTATTAGGTCTATTATCAAACAACATATCATTGGGAATAGTGTCTTGATTGGTGTAATATCTCACTCCCTAGCCCTTCTTTCTGAGTTTGAGAATTATAATGTGTTCCACATTAAGCATGAGTTTAATATTGAAGCAAATAATTGGGCAAAGGTTGGATCCAACTTAGAAGAAGGTGAGATGTTAATAAATGGATCAAATAGGAGGTTTCCTATACATTAATCCCCATGAAAAGTTCATTTAATTGGAAGGACAAGTGGAAATGTGTTGGATTATATAGACACGTGATATGGTGTCTTTCACACTTGTGTAGTTCTGTAGTTAATGTGATCCGGATTTTTTTCGGCATGAAATGAGAGCAGAGATATAATAAAGAAATGCACAGAGATATCACGTATATCCAATAATATAATAGAAATATGTCAGAGATGAAACCATAAACACAGAGACATAGTAATACATGATTTCTATTAATGAAATAAATGTACAGAGACTGTAAAAATATAGAGTGAAAGACTCACTATAATGGTGGCAGCTTATCTCTGAGAAGAGATGTGACAGCTACTCACATTCACAATAATATGATTACAATGAGGATCTGAAGACATTTTTACAATATAAAGGAATTCCAAAAACCCTATACATCCAAAAACCTAACCCTAGGAGATGGAGCACCAAAAGTCATGTGGGCCACGTTTGGGTAAGTTAGTACATCAACTTCCCGAGGTCGTAACTTTTGCATACGATCTCCATTTTAGGCATATGATAGCTCGTTGGAAAGGTATCACCAAGGAGATTCATTTTGGGGGATAAATAATATCTTTGGATATCATTGAGAACCTTTATATTGAAAAACCTTCATTTAGGCCCTCAAAATGGCCCCGAAAATTAAAACCTGCTAAAAATATTAAATTGCCAAAATTGCCAGAAAACTATTTTGAGCCAATCGAAAAGGATGGGTGGCCACTGATATACACCTGGATAAATCCTCCCTCCTTAATAAGAAATGGTATCCATTGCGTTGAGTTCCCAGGGGAGAGGGAAAATCATTTGCTGGATCTGCATCTTGGTGAGCTGCTTGTATTGTTGGAGACGTCGCGCTACTTAGTTTGTGGAAGTATGTCAGGAACCTGTTGAAGCTGAGGTTGTTCAACAAGTCGAGCTACATGAGAGAATGGTGTGCAGAAGAAATCTTTTCTCTTTTTTGCAATCTTGTCGACCTGCATTTGTTGGATAGAAGGTGCAGGGGGTGAGGTTGTAATTGTTACAGTGTCCTTCTGTTCCCCTTTTGAACAGATTGTGAAGAAGCTGAATTTTATAGTATGAGATACTACCTTGCGACACTTTTTATGTGGAACAATAGTTGGAACTACCTCTGGTATTCTATAGAGATGACCCCCAAAAGTAACAATGACACTATGGGGTCGAGACTCATAAACAACATGGTGTCTCCACATATATGGTTGGCCCAAGAGAACATCACAGACATCTAGTGGGGCAACATAAAATAATACCTCATTCTTGAAGGGTTGGATGTTGTATGACAATCGAAGCTGTTAGTTGACACAAAGATATCATCCTTGCCAAAGCCACCCAATGTTGTATGGTTGCGGGTGTGGTGTTGTTGACAATCCCAACTATTTGACAACCTTTGCCGAGATGAGGTTTTTTTGTATTTCGCTATCAAAAATAAAATGCAGCGGGGTCCCCTTCACCCACATCAGTGAATGAAAAAGGTGCTCCCCCTCTTCAGGATTTGTTGGTTCTTCTGGTTGAATTGTTGCGGTCGTGACAATAGTAATGGGCTCTACGTCAATGATCTGTCCTTTAAGAATATTTTCATAATCATATTCTGAATCAAGGTTCAGCTCCTTGTCTTTGACCTCGTCCACCAATGACTATTTTTAGATACATTCATCGGTGTTGTGCCAGAGGTTTTTGTGGAAATCACATCATTTTTTGGTGTCCTTCTTTGTCTTCCCATGACCCTTCTTTTCCTATGTCTTGGACTGGTTTTCAGGAGACTGTTTGTTAGGGCCATCTTTGTCATACTTTGGTTGTTGCGGATTTGCAGACCCAAATTCCTGTTTGTTCTGGTGCTTAAATTTTTGCTCAATTTTAAAAGCATATCGATAAGCACCATCGAGTGATGAGATGTCCAGAAAATCCATTTCAATGTGGATGTATCTGTGTAGAGCCCCACAGTATTTCAGAACCAAATGTCACTTGGAGTCTTTGATACCCATATTGGTGCGCAAGGTATGGAAGGTATTGGTGAACTTTGGAACTGCTTGGCCCCTCTCTTGCCGCAATGTGTTCCATCTCATGTATTGGTCCTCATAGTTGCCAATAGGGTAATACTGTTCCTTTACCGCATCCAAAAAAAAATCCCAAGTGGGATCGAACCCATATATTCCAGACTCCTCTATGGAACTTTTCTCCCAGTAAGTTTCCCACCAATGTTTGACATGAGTGAGAGATTTAAGGAGTGTGAAGGTGATCTTTTCTTTGTCGGAAAAATTGTGAAAAGAGAAATAACCTTCTAGCATAGTTAACCATTTTTCTAGGGCTTCTGCATCTATCTATCCTTCAAATACAGGAATATCAAAATTAACTTGTACCTTGAAAGGTGAGGTGCCTCCAAAGTGGATGCTTGATGAAGATGTGCCTGATGCTATCAACAAACATTGAAGGATGTGGGTAAAATTCTCCATCATTTCGTCCCTCTGTCGCGTGAGAGCTTGCTCAAGCAACAGATTGATAGGATCGTCTGCTCCATCGTTTTTCTTTTCTTCCACCATTGAGGGTTTCTTGGGTGTGAAAGAGCTATTTTATTCAAGAGAGACAAGCTCGAGACCCAAATTTCTATACTCGAACCTCGTCGGGGACATGCACTGAAAAAATGATCAAGAGCAGCCTGCTCTGATACTACCGATCCATATTTTTTTCGGCACGAAATGAGAGTGGAGATATAATAAAGAAATGCACAAAGATATCACGTATATCCAATAATATAAAAAAAAATATCAGAGATGCAACGATAAACACAAATATACAGTAATACACGATTTCTATTAATGAAAGAAATGTATAGAGACTGTAAAAACACAAAGTGAAAGACTCGCTAGAATGGTGTCATCTTATCTCTGAGAAGAGATGTGACGGCTACTCGCATTCACAAGAAGATGATTACAATGAGGCTCTAAAGTCCTTTTTACAATAAATGGGAATACCAAAAACCTTAGACATCCATAAACCTAACCCTAGGAGATGGAACGCCAAAAGTCATGTGGGCACCGTTTGGGTAAGTTAGTACATCAACTTCTTGGGGTCGTAACTTTTGCATACGATCTCCGTTTTAGGCGTATGATAGCTCATTGGAAAGGTATCATCGAGGAGATTAATTTTTGGGGCTCAATCATGCCATCATCAATGATTGAGAACCTAGATCTTGAAAAACATTCATTTAGGCCCTCAAAATGGCCCCGGAAGTTAAAACCTTCTAAAAATAGTAAATTGCCAAAATTGACAGAAAACTGTTTTGAGCCAGTCAAAAAAGGTGGATGGCCACCGATATACACCTAGATCAATCCTCCCTCCTTAGGAAGCAATGGTCTCCATTGCGTTGAGTTCCCGTGGGAGAGGGAAAAGCGTTTACTGGATCTGCATCTTGGTGAGCTGCTTGTATTTCTAGAGACATCTCGCTGCTTAGTTTGTGGAAGTCTTCCATGAACCTATTGAAGTTGAGGTTGTTCAACAAGTTGAGCTACATGAGAGGATGGTGTGTTGAATAAATATTTTCTCTTTGCTGCAATCTTGTCGACCTGCTTCTGTTGGATAGAAGGTGTAGGGGGTGAGGCTGTATTGGTTGCAGTGTCCTTCTATTCCCCTTTTTAACAGATTGTGAAGAAGTTGAATTTTGCAGTATGAGATACTACCTTGCGACACTTTTTAGGTGGAACAATAGTTGGAACTACCTCTGGTATTCTGTAGAGATGACCCCCCAAAGTAACAAAGACACTACGGGGTCGAGACTCATAAACATCATGGTATCTCCACATATATGGTTGGCCCAAGAGAAAATCACAAACATCCAAAGGGGAATATCACATAATACCTCATCCTTGAAGGGTTGGATGTCGTATGACAATCAACACTATTGGCTGACATGAAGATCTCATCCTTGCCAAAGCCACCCTATGTTGTATGGTTGTGGGTGTGGTGTTGTCGACAATCCCAACTATTTGACGACCTTTGCTGAGATGAGGTTTCTCTGGCTTCCGCTATCGACAATAAAATGCAGCAGGGTCCCCTTCACCCACATATGTGAATGAAAAAGGCACTCCCCCTCTTCAGGATCTATTGGTTCTTCTGGTTGAATTGTTGTGGTCAGGACAATAGCAGTGGGGTCTGCGTCAATGATATGTTCTTTACCAGTATTTTTAGAATCATATTCTAAATCAGGGTTCGACTCCTTGTCTTTGATCTCAGACACCAATGACTATTTTGAGTGACATTCATCGATGTTGTGCCAGGGGATTTTGTGGAAATCACACCATTTTATGGTGTTCTTCTTTGTCTTCCCATGACCCTTCTTTTCATGTGTCTTGGACTGGTTTTCGAGAGACTGTTTGTTAGGGTTGTCTTTGTCATACTTTGGTTGTTGCGGATTTGCAAACCTAAATTCCCATTTTTTCTGGTGCTTAAATTTCTGCTCAATTTTAACAACATATCGATAAGCATCACCAAGTGATGAGATGTCTAGAAAATCCATTTCAATCTGTATGTATTTGTGTAGATCCCCATGGTATTTTAGAACCAAATGTCACTCGGAGTCTTTGATACCCAGCTTGGTGCGCAAGGTATGGAAGGTATTGGTGAACTCCGAAACTGCATGGTCCCTCTCTTGCTGCAGTGTGGTCCATCTCATGTACTGGTCCTCATAGCTGCCAACAGGGTAATACTGTTCCTTTACCACATCCACAAAAAAATCTCAAATGGGATCGGCCCGATATATTCCAGACTCCTCTGTGGAACTTTTCTCCCAGTAAGTTTCCCAACAATGTTTGACATGAGGGAAAGATTTAAAGAGTGTGAAGGTGATCATTTCTTTGTCGGAAAAATTGTGAATAGAGAAATAACCTTCTAGCAGAGTTAACCATTTTTCTAGGGCTTCTGCATCTATTTGTCCTTCAAATACAGGAATATCAAAATTAAATTGTACCTTGAAAGGCGAGGTGCCTCTAAAGTGGTCGCTTGATGAAGATGCGCCTGATGCTATTGGAAAGCATTGAAGGATGTGGGAAAAATTCTCCATCATTTCGTCCCTCTGTCACGTGAGAGCTTGCTCAAGCAACAGATTTATAGGATCATCTGCTCTGTCGTTTTTCTTTTCTTCCGCCATTGAGGGTTTCTTGGGTGTGCGAGAGTGATTGTCTTCAAGAGAGACAAGCTCGAGACCCAAATTTATATACTCAGACCTCATTGGAGACATGCGCTGAAAAACAATCAAGAGCAACTTACTCTGATACCACTGATCCATATTTTTTTCGGCACGAAATGAGAGCGGAGATATAATAAATAAATGTATAGAGATATCGCGTATATCCAATAATATAACAAAAATATATCATATATGCAACCATAAACACAGAGATACAGTAATACAGGATTTCTATTAATGAAAGAAATGTACAGAGACTGTAAAAATACAGAGTGAAATAGTCGCTAGAATGGTGGTAGCTTATCTCTGAGAAGAGATGTGACGGCTACTCGCATTCGCAATAAGATGATTATAATGAGGCTCTGAAGGCATTTTTACAATAAACAGGAATGCCAAAAACCATAGACATCCAAAAACCTAACCCTAGGAGATGGAGTGTGTTAAGCCCTAATATTGGCCCATTACCCCTTAATTGGGGCACATTAGATTAGTAATGTTATTTTATTCATGTCGGCTTTAGGCCATTAGTTATAATTATACCTCCTAGTCTCCTATATATACCAAGGAGACATTTTCATTTTGAATCATCTTGTACTTGAACATTTAAGTGGGATAAAAGGAGGTTTCCCCCTCGAAGAGGCTTATTCTCTGAAATTATCTCTTTTTCAAGGCATTGAGTACTTTTCCTGAGGTTTTTCTATTCTATATTGATGTTTGGTTCTTAACATATGGTATCAGAGCTCAAGGTCTTGGGGTTTCGCTGCTACATCTGAGACACCGTGGAATTTTC
>ML780977.1:2945253-2980007 GCA_009831015.1 Picea engelmannii | reverse complement strand
CCTAGTCTCCTATATATACCAAGGAGACATTTTCATTTTGAATCATCTTGTACTTGAACATTTAAGTGGGATAAAAGGAGGTTGCCCCCTCGAAGAGGATTATTATCTGAAATTATCTCTTTTTCAAGGCATTGAGTACTTTTCCTGAGGTTTTTCTATGCTATATTGATGTTTGGTTCTTAACAGATTGCCAAAAGTCATGTGGGCCTCGTTTGGGTAAGTTAGTACATCAACTTCCCGGGGTCATAACGTTTGCATACGATCTATGTTTTAGGCGTATGATAGCTCGTTGGAAAGGTATCGTCGAGGAGATTCATTTTTGGGGCTCAACCATGCCTCTAGATATAATTGAGAACATCGATCTCAAAAAACCTTCATTTAGGCCCTCAAAATGGCCCCAGAAGTTAAAACCTGCTAAAAATAGTAAATTGCCAAAATTGCCAGAAAATTGTTTTGAGCCAGTAGGAAAAGGTGGGTGGCCACCGATATCCACCTGGATCAATCTTCCCTCTTTAGGAAACAATGGTCTCTGTTGTGTTGAGTTCCCGGGGGAGAGGGAAAAGTGTTTGTTGGATCTGGATCTTGGTGAGCTACTTGTATTGTTGGAGACATCGCGCTGCTTAGTTTGTGGAAGTCTGTCATGAACCTGTTGAAGCTGAGGTTGTTCAACAAGTCGAGCTACATGAGAGGACGGTGTGTAGAAGAAATATTTTCTCTTTGCTGCATTCTTTTTGACCTGCTTCTGTTGGATAGAAAGTGTAGGGGGCGAGACTATAGTGGTTGCAATGTCCTTTCGTTCCCCTTTTGAACAAATTGTGAAGAAGCTAAATTTTGCAGTATGAGATACTACCTTGCGACACTTTTTAGGTGGAATAATAGTTGGAACTACCTCTGGTATTCTGTAGAGATGACCCCCCAACGTAAAAATGACACTACGGGGTCGAGACTCATAAACATCATTCCGTGTCCACATATATGTTTGGCCCAAAAGAACATCACAGACATCCAGTGGGGCAACATCACATAATACCTCATCCTTGAAGTGTTGGATGCCGTATGACAATCGACACTATTGGCTGACACAAAGATCTCATCCTTATCAAAGCCACCCGATGTTGTATGGATGCGGGTGTGGTGTTGTCGACAATCCCAACTATTTGATGACCTCTATTGAGATGAGGTTTTTCTAGCTTCCACTATCAACAATAAAATGCAGTGGGGTTCCCTTCACCCACATCTATGAATGAAAAAGGTGCTCCCTCTCTTCAGGATCTGTTGGTTCTTTTGGTTGAATTGCTGCGGTCGCGACAATAGCAGTGGGTTCTACGTCAATGATCTGTCCTTTACGAGTATTTTCAGAATTAGATTTTGAATCAGGGTTTGGCTTCTTGTCTTTGATATTGGCCACCAATGACTGTTTTGATCGATATTCATCGGTGTTGTGCGAGGGGCTTTTTCAAAAATCACACAATTTTCCGATGTCCTTCTTTGTCTTCCCGTGACCCTTCTTTTCCTGTGTCTTGGACTGGTTTTGGGAAGACTGTTTGTTAGGGTTGTCTTTGTCATAATTTGTTTGTTGCGGATTTGCAGACCTGAATTCCCATTTGTTCTGGTGCTTAAATTTCTACTCAATTTTAAGAGCATATCAATAAGCAACACTGAGTGATGAGATGTCCAGAAAATCTATTTCATTATGGATGTATCTGTGTAGAGCTCCATGGTATTTCAGAACCAAATGTCGCTTGGATTCTTTGATACCAAGCTTGGTGCACAAGGTATGGAAGGTATTGGTGAAGTCCGGAACTACTTGGCCCCTCTCTTGCCACAGTGTGGTCCATCTCATGTACTGGTCCTCATAGTTGCCAACAGGGTAATACTATTCCTTTACCGCATCCACAAAAAATCCCCAAGTGGGATTGACCCCATATATTCCAGACTCCTTTGTGGAAATTTTCTCCCAGTAAATTTCCCACCAATGTTTGACATGAGGGAGAGCCTTAAGGAGTGTGAAGGTGATCTTTTCTTTGTCGGAAAAATTGTGAACAGAGAAATAACCTTCTAGCATAGTTAACCATTTTTCTAGGGCTTCTGCATCTATCTGTCCTTCAAATATAGGAATATAAAAATTAAATTGTATCTTGAAAGGTGAGGTGCCTCCAAAATGGCCACTTGATGAAGATTCCCTTGATGCTATCCGTAGGCATTGAAGGATATGGGAAAAATTCTCTATCATTTCGTCCCTTTTTTGTCTAAGAGCTTGCTCAAGCAACGGATTGATAGGATCGTCTGCTCCGTCATTTTTCTTTTCTTTCACCATTGAGGGTTTCTTTGGTGTTCGAGAGCGAGTGTCTTCAAGAGTGACAAGCTCAAGATCCAACTTTCTATACTCGGACCTTGTCGGGGACATGCGCTGAAAAAATGATCAAGAGCAACCTGCTCTAATACCATTGATCGGGATTTTTTTCGACACGAAATGAGAGCGGAGATATAATAAAGAAATGCACAGAGATATCACGTGTATCCAATAATATAACATAAATATATAAGATATGCAACCATAAACATATATATGCAGTAATACACGATTTCTATTAATGAAATAAATGTACAGAGAATGTAAAAATACAGAGTGAAAGACTCGCTAGAATGGTAGCAGCTTATCTCTGAGAAGAGATGTGATGACTGCTTGCATTCACAAGAAGATGATTACAATGAGGCTCTGAAGGCCTTTTTACAATAAACAGGAATGCAAAAAACCCTAGACATCCAAAAACCTAACCCTAGGAGATGGAGCACCAAAAGTCATGTGGGCCCCGTTTGGGTAAGTTAGTACATCAACTTCCTGGGGTCATAACTTTTGCATACGATCTTTGTTTTAGGCGTATGATAGCTCGTTGAAAATGTATCATCGAGGAGATTCATTTTGGGTACTCAATTATTCCTTCGACTATCATTAAGAACCTTGATCTTGAAAAACCTTCATTTAGGCCCTCAGAATGGCCTCGGAAGTTAAAACTTGCGAAAAATATTAAATTGCCCAAATTGTCTGAAAACTATTTTGAGCTAGTCGAAAAAGGTGGGTGGCCATCGATATCCACCCAGATCAATCCTCCTTCCATAGGAAGCAATGGTCTCCATTGGATTGAGTTCCTAGGGAGAGGGAAAAGCGTTTGCTGGATCTGCATCTTGGTGAGTTGCTTGTATTGTTGGAGACGTCACGCCGCTTAGTTTGTGGAAGTCTGTCATGAGCCTATTGAAGCTGAGGCTGCTAAAAAATTCAAGCTACATGAGAGGATGGTGTTCATACAAAATATTTTCTCTTTTCTACAATATTTTCGACCTGCTTCTATTGAATAGAAGGTGCAGGGGGCGAGGCTGTAGTGGTTGGAGTGTCCTTCTGTTCCCCTTTTGAACAGATTGTGAAGAAGCTGAATTTTGCAGTATGAGATACTACCTTGTGACACTTTTTAGGTGGAACAATAGTTGGAACTACCTCTGGTATTTTGTAGAGATGACCCCCCAAAGTAACAGTGACACTACGGGGTCGAGACTCATAAACAACATGATGTCTCCACATATATGGTTGGCCCAAGAGAACATCACAGACATTCAGTGGGGAAACATCACATAATACCTCATACTTGAAGGGTTGGATGTTGTATGACAATCGACACTGTTGGCTGACACAAAGATCTCATCCTTGCCGAAGCCACCCGATGTTGTATGGCTATGGGTGTGGTGTTGTCGACAATCCCAACTATTTGACAACCTCTGCTAAGATGAGGTTTTTCTGGGTTCCGCTATCAACAATAAAATGCAGTGGGGTCCCCTTCATCCACATCTATGAATGAAAAAGATGCTCCCCCACTTCAGGATCTGTTGGTTCTTCTGGTTGAATTGTTGCGGTTGCGACAATATCAGTGGGGTCTGTGTCAATGATATGTCCTTTACCAGTATTTTCATAATCAGATTCTGAATCAAGGTTCGGCTCCTTGTCTTTGATCTTAGCCACCAATGACTATTTTGAGCAACATTCATTGGTGTTGTGCCAGGGGATTTTGTGGAAATCACACCATTTTCCATTTTCCTTCTTTGTCTTCTCATGACCCTTCTTTTCCTGTGTCTTGGACTAGTTTTTTGGAGACTGTTTGTTAGGGCCATCTTTGTCATACTTTGGTTGTTGCAGATTTACCCGAATTCCCGTTTGTTTTGGTGCTTAAATTTCTTCTCAATTTTAACAATATATTGATAAGCAACACCGAGGGATGAGATGTCCAGAAAATCCATTTCAGTGTGGATGTATCTATGTAGAGCCCCACGGTATTTCAGAACCAAATGTTGCTCGGAGTCTTTGATACCTAGCTTGGTGCGCAAGGTATGGAAGGTACTGGTGAACTCCAGAACTTCTTATCCCCTCTCTTGCCACAGTGTGTTCCATCTCATGTACTGGTCCTCATAGTTTCCAATAGGGTAATACTGTTCCTTTATCGCATCCACAAAAAATCCCAAGTGGGATCGGCCCCATATATTCCAGACTCCTTTGTGGAACTTTGCTCCTAGTAATTTTCCCACCAATGTTTGACATGAGGGAGATATTTAAGGAGTGTGAAGGTAATCTTTTCTTTTTCGGAAAAATTGTGAACAAAGAAATAACCTTCTAGTAGAGTTAACCATTTTTCTAGGGCTTCTGCATCTATCTTCCCTCAAATACAAGAATATCAAAATTAAATTGTACCTTGAAAGGAGAGATGTCTCCAAAGTGTTAGATTGATGAACATGCACCTAATGCTATCGGTAGACATTGAAGGATGTGGGAAAAATTCTCCATTATTTCGTCCCTCTGTCGCATGAGAGCTTGCTCAAGCAACAGATTGATAGGATCGTCTACTCCATCGTTTTTCTTTTATTTCGACATTGAGGGTTTCTTGTGTGTGCGAGAGCGATTGTCTTCAAGAGAGACAAGATCGAGACCCAACTTGCTATACTCGGACCTCGTCGAGGACATGCACTGAAAAAACGATCAAGAGCAACCTGCTCTGATACCACTGATCCATATTTTTTTTTGGCACGAAATGAGAGCAAAGATATAATAAAGAAATGCACAAAGATATCACGTATATCCAATAATATAACAGAAATATATTAGAGATGCAACCATAAACACAAAGATAGAGTAATAGACGATTTATATTAATGAAATAAATGTACAGAGACTATAAAAATACAACATGAAAGACTCGCTAGAATGGTTGGAAATTATCTCTGAGAAGATATGTGACGGCTACTCGCATTCACAAGAAGATGATTATAATGAGGCTCTTAAGGAAATTTTACAATAAATAGGAACACCAAAAACCCTAGACATCCAAAAACCTAACCCTAGGAGATGGATCACCAAAAGTCATGTGGGCCCTGTTTGGTTAACTTAGTACATCAACTTCCTGGGGTCGTAAATTTTGCATACGATCTCCGTTTTAGGCATATGATAGCTCGTTGGAAAGGTATCTTCTAGGAGATTCATTTTGAGGGCTCAATAATGCCTTAAAATATCATTGAGAACCTAGATCATGAAAAACATTCCTTTAGGCCCTCAAAATGGCCTTGGAAGTTAAAACCTGCTAAAAATAGTAAATTGCCAAAATTGCCAAACAACTGTTTTGAGCCAGTCAAAAAAGGTGGGTGGCCACCGATATCCACCTGGATCAATCCTCCCTCCTTAGGAATCAATGGTCTCCATTGCATTGAGTTTCCAAGGGAGATGGAAAAGCATTTGATGGATCTGCATCTTGGTGAGTTGCTTGTATTGCTGGAGATGACGCGCTGCTTAGTTTGTGGAAATCTGTCATGAACCTATTGAAGTTGAGGCTGTTCAACAAGTCGAGCTACATGAGAGGATGGTGTGCAAAAGAAATCTTTTCTCTTTGCTGCAATCTTGTCGACCTGCTTCTGTTGGATAGAAGGTGCAGAGGGTGAGGCTGTAGTGGTTGTAGTGTCCTTCTGTTCCCCTTTTGAACAGATTGTGAAGAAGTTGAATTTTACAGTATGAGATACTATTAGTGACACTTTTTAGGTGGAACAATAGTTGGAACTACCTCTGGTATTCTGTAGAGATGACCCCCCAAAGTAACAATAACACTACGGGGTCGAGACTCATAAACATCATGGCATCTCCACATATATGGTTGGCTCAAGAGAATATCACAGACATCCAGTGGGGCAACATCACATAATACCTCATCCTGAAGGGTTGGATGTTGTCTGACAATTGACACTATTGGCTAACACAGAGATCTTGTCCTTGCCGAAGCCACCCGATGTTTTATGGCTGTGGGTGTGGTGTTGTCGACAATCCCAACTGTTTGACGACTTTTGCTGAGATAAGGTTTTTCTGGCTTCCGCTATCAACAATAAAATGCAGCGGGGTACCCTTAACTCACATATGTGAATGAAAAATACGTTCCCCCTCTTAAGGATCTATTGGTTCTTCTGGTTGAATTGTTGCGGTCATGATAATAGCAGTGAGGTTTGCATCAATATTCTGTCCTTTACCAGTATTTTTAGAATCAGATTCAGAATCAGGGTTCGACTCCTTGTCTTTGATCTCGTCCACCAATGACTGTTTTGAGCGACAATCATCAGTTTTGTGCCAGGGGATTTTGAGGAAATCACACCATTTTTCGGTGTCCTTCTTTGTCTTCCTGTGTCTTGGACTGGTTTTCGGGAGACTATTTGTTAGGGCCATCTTTGTCATACTTTGGTTGTTGCGGATTTGCAGACCCTAATTCTTGTTTGATCTGGTGCTTAAATTTTTGCTCAATTTTAACAACATATCGATAAGTAGCATCGAGTGATGCAATGTCCAGAAAATCCATTTCAGTATGAATGTATCTGTATAGAGCCCCACGGTATTTCAGAACCAAATGTTGCTTAGAGTCTTTGATACCCATCTTGGTGTGCAAGGTATGGAAGGTATTGGTGAACTCTGGAACTGCTTTTCCCCTCTCTTGCTGCATTGTGGTCCATCTCAGGTACTAGTCCTCATAGTTTCCTACAGGGTAATACTGTTCCTTTATCGCATCCACAAAAAAATCCCAAGTGGGATCGGCCCCATATATTCCAGACTCCTCTATGGAACTTTTCTCCCAGTAAGTTTCCCACCAACGTTTGACATGAGGGATATCTTTAAGGAGTGTGAAGGTGATTGATTCTTTGTCGAAAAAATTGTGAACAGAGAAATAACCTTCTAGCAGAGTTAACCATTTTTCTAGGGCTTCTGCATCTATCTATCCTTCAAATACAGGGATATCAAAATTAACTTGTACCTTGAAAGGCGAGGTGCCTCCAAAGTGGCCACTTGATGAAGATGCGCCTAATGCTATCGGAAGGCATTGAAGGATGTGGGCAAATTTCTCCATCTTTTTGTCCCTTTGTCGCGTGAGAGCTTGCTCAAGCAACAGATTGATAGGATCGTTTGCTCCGTCGTTTTTCTTTTCTTTCACCATTGATGGTTTCTTGGATGTGCGAGAGAGATTGTCTTCAAGAGAGACAAGATCGAGACCCAAATTTCTATACTCGGACCTCTTCGTGGACATGCATTGAAAACAATCAATAACAGTCTGCTCTGATACCGCTGATCCAGATTTTTTTCGGCATGAAATAAGAGCGGAGATATAATAAAGAAATGCACAAAGATATCGTGTATATCCAATAATATAACAGAAATATATCAGAGATGCAACCACAAACACAGATATACACTAATACATGATTTATATTAATGAAATAAATGTACAGAGACTATAAAAATACAAAGTGAAAGACTCTCTATAATGGTGGAAACTTGCCAAAAAACCTGCTAAAAATAGTAAATTGCCAAAATTGCCAGAAAACTGTTTTGAGTCAGTCGGAAAAGGTGAGTGGCCACCGATATCCACCTAGATCAATCCTACCTCTTTATGAAGCAATGGTGTCCATTGCGTTGAGTTCCCGAGGAAGAGGGAAAAACGTTTGTTGGATATGCATCTTGGTGAGCTGCTTGTATTGTTGGAGACATCGCACTGCTTAGTTTGTGGAAGTCTATCATGAACCTGTTGAAACTGAGGTTGTTCAACAAGTTGAGCTACATGAGAGGATGGTGTGCAGAATAAATCTTTGCTCTTTGCTGCAATCTTGTCGACCTACTTCTGTTGGATAGAAGGTGCAGGGGGCGAGTCTGTAGTGGTTGCAGTGTCCTTCTGTTCCCCTTTTCAACAGATTGTGAAGAAACTAAATTTTGCAGTATGAGATACTACCTTGTGACACTTTTTAGGTGGAAAAATAGTTGGAACTACCTCTAGTATTCTGTAGAGATGACCCACCAAAGTAACAATGACACTATGGGGGAAACATCACATAATACCTCATCCTTGAAGGGTTGGATGCCATATCACAATCGACACTGTTGGATGACACAAAGATCTCGTCCTTGTCGAAGCCTCCCAATGTTGTATGGCTGTGGGTGTGGTGTTGTCGACAATCCCAACTGTTTAACGACTTCTGTTGAGATGAGGTTTTTCTGGCTTCCGCTATCAACAATAAAATGCAGCGAGGTCCCCTTCAATGACATCTGTGAATGAAAAAGGAGTTCCCCCTCTTCAGGATCTATTGGTTCTTCTGGTTGAATTGCTGCAGTCATGACAATAGCAGTGGGGTATGCATTAATGATCTGTCTATTACCAGTATTTTCAGAATCAGATTCTGAATCAGGGTTCGGCTCCTTGTCTTTGATCTCAGCCAACAATGACTGTTTTGAGCAACATTCATTGGTGTTGTGCCAGGGGATTTTGTGGAAATCACACCATTTTCCAGTGTCCTTCTTTGTCTTCCTGTGACCCTTCTTTTCATGTGTCTTGGACTGGTCTTCGAGAGACTATTTGTTAGGGATGTCTTTTTCATACTTTGGTTGTTGCAGATTTGCATACTTGAATTCCTGTTTGTTCTGGTGCTTAAAATTATGCTCAATTTTAACAACACATCGATAAGTAGCACTGAGTGATGAGATGTCTGGAAAATCCATTTCAGTCTGGATATATCTATGTAGAGCCCCACGGTATTTTAGAATCAAATGTCACTCGAAGTCTTTGATACCCAACTTGGTGCGCAAGGTATGGAAGGTATTGGTGAACTCTGGAACTGCTTGGCCCCTCTCTTGCCACAGTGTGGTCCATCTCATGTACTGGTCCTAATAGTTGCAAACATGGTAATATTGTTACTTTACTGCATCCACAAAAAAATACCAGGTGGGATTGGCCCCATATATTCCAGACTCCTCCGTGGAAATTTTATCCCAGTAATTTTCCCACCAATGTTTGACATGAGGGAGAGATTTAAGGAGTGTGAAGGTGATCTATTATTTTTCGGAAAAATTGTGAACAGAGAAATAACCTTCTAGCAGAGTTAACCATTTTTCTAGGGCTTTGGCATCTATCTGTCCATCAAATACAAGAATATCAAAATTAACTTGTACCTTGAAGGGAGAGGTGCCTCCAAAGTGGTCACTAGATGAATATGCGCCTGATGCTATCGACATGCATTGAAGGATGTGGACAAAATTCTTCATCATTTCGTCCCTCTGTCATGTGAGAGCTTGCTCAAGCAACAGAATGATAAGATCGCCTGCTCCGTCGTTTTTATTTTCTTTCGCCATTGATGGTTTCTTGGATGTGCAAGAGTGATTTTCTTCAAGAGAGACAAGCTTGAGACCCAACTTGCTATACTCGGACCTCGTCGGGGACATGCACTGATAAAACGATCAAGAGCAGCCTGCTTTGATACCATTGATCTGGAATTTTTTCGGCATGAAATGAGAGCGGATATATAATAAAGAAATGCACAGAGATATCATGTATATCCAATAATATAACAGAAATATATCAGAGATGCAACCATAAACACAAAGATACAGTAATACAAGATTTCTATTAATGAAAGAAATGTACAGAGACTGTAAAAATACAGAGTGAAAGACTTGCTAGAATGGTGGCAGCTTATCTTTGAGAAGAGATGTGACGACTACTTACATTCACAAGAAGATGATTACAATGAGGTTCTGAAGGCCTTTTTACAATAAATAGGAATTCCAAAAACCCTATACATCCAAAAAACTAACCCTAGGAGATGGAGTGCCAAAATTCATGTGTGCTTTGTTTGGGTAAGTTAGTACATTAACTTCTCGGGGTCGTAACTTTTGCATATGATCTCCGTTTTAGGCGTATGATAGCTCGTTGGAAAGGTATCATTGAGGAGATTCATTGTGTGGGTTCAATCATGGATTCAACTATCACTGAGAACCATGATATTGAAAAACCTTCATTTAGGCCCTTAAAATGGCCCCGAAAGTTAAAAGCTGTTAAAAATATAAATTTCCAAAATTGCCAGAAAACTGTTTTGAGCTAGTCGGAAAAGGATCTACATCTTGGTGAGTTGCTTGTATTGCTGGAGACGTCGTGTTGCTTAGTTTGTGGGTGTCTATCATGAACTTGTTGAATCTGAGGTTGTTCAACAAGTTGAGCTACATGAGAGGACAATGTGTAGAAGAAGTATTTTCTCTTTGCTGCAATCTTGTTGACCTGCTTCTGTTGGATAGAAGGTGCAGGGGGCGAGGCTGTAGTTGTTGAAGTATCCTTCTATTCCCCTTTTGAACAAATTGTGAAGAAGCTGAATTTTGCAGTATGAGATACTACCTTGTGACACTTTTTAGGTGGAACAATAGTTGGAACTACCTCTGGTATTCTATAGAGATGACTCCCCAAAGTAACAATGACACTATGGGGTCAAGACTCATAAACAACATGGCGTATCCACATATATGGTTGGCCCAAGAGAACATCATAGACATATAGTGGGGCAACATCATATAATACCTCATCCTTTAAGGGTTGGATGCCATATGACAATCAACACTGTTGGCTGACACAAAGATCTCGTCCTTGCCGAAGCCACCCAATGTTGTATGGCTGGAGGTGTGGTGTTGTCGACAATCCCAACTGTTTGACGACCTCTGTTGAGATGAGGTTTTTCTGGCTTCCGCTATCAACAATAAAATGCAGCGGGTTCCCTTTCACCCACATCTGTGAATGAAAAAGGCGCTCCCCCTCTTTAGGATTTGTTGGTTCTTCTGGTTGAATTGCTGCGGTCACGACAATAGCAGTGGGGTCTATGTCAATGATCTATCCTTTACCAGTATTTTCAGAATCAGTTTCTGAATCAGGGTTTGGCTCCTTGTCTTTGATCTCGGACACCAATGATTGTTTTGAGTGACATTCATCAGTGTTGTGCCAGGTCTTTTGTGGAAATCACACCATTTTCTGGTGTCCTTCTTTGTCTTCCCGTGACCCTTATTTTCCTGTGTCTTGGACTGGTTTTCAAGAGACTATTTGTTAGGGCCATCTTTGTCATACTTTGGTTGTTGCGGATTTGCAGAACCAAATTCCCATTTGTTCTAGTGCTTAAATTTCTACTCAATTTTAACAACATATTGATAAGCAGGACCGAGTGATGAGATGTCCAGAAAATCCATTTCAGTCTAGATGTATCTGTGTAGAGCCCCATGGTATTTTAGAACCAAATTTTGCTCAAAGTCTTTGATACCCAGCTTAGTGGGTAAGGTATGGAAGGTATTGGTGAACTCTGAAACTGCTTGACCCCTCTCTTGCCGTAGTGTGGTCCATCTCATGTACTGGTCCTCATAGTTGCCAACAGGGTAATACTATTCCTTTACCGCATCCACAAAAAAATTCCAAGTGGGATCGACCCCATATATTCTAGAATCCTCTGTGGAAATTTTCTCCCAGTAAGTTTCCCACCAATGTTTGACATGAGGGAGAGCTTTAAGGAGTGCGAAGGTGATCTTTTCTTTGTCAGAAAAATTGTAAATAGAGAAATAGCCTTCTAGTAGAGTTAACCATTATTCTAGGGCTTCTGCATCTATCTGTTCTTCAAATACAGGAATATCAAAATTAACTTTTACCTTGAAAGGAAAGGTGCCTCCAAAGTGGCCACTTGATGAAGATGCGCCTGATGCTATCGATGGACATTGAAGGATGTGGGAAATTTTTTCCATCATTTTGTCCCTTTGTCGCGTGAGAGCTTGCTCAAGCAACAAATTGATATGATCGTCTGCTCCATCATTTTTCTTTTCTTCCGCCATTGAGGGTTTCTTGTGTGTGCGAGAGTGATTGTCTTCAAGAGAGAAAAGCTTGAGACCCAACTTGGTATACTCAGATATCGTCGGGAACATGCACTGAAAAAACGATCAAGATCAGCCTACTCTGATACCACTGATCCAGATTTTTTTCGACACAAAATGAGAGTGGGGATATAATAAAGAAATGCAAAGAGATATCGCGTATATCCAAAAATATAACAGAAATATATCAGAGATGCAACCATAAACACAGAGATACAGTAATACACGATTTATATTAATGAAATAAATGTACAGAAACTGTAAAAATACATAGTGAAAGACTCGCTAGAATGGTGGCAGCTTATCTCTGAGAAGAGATGTGACGACTACTCGCATTCACAAGAAGATGATTACAATGAGGCTTTGAAGGCCTTTTTACAATAAACAGGAATGCGAAAAATCCTATCCATCCAAAAACCTAACCCTAGGAGATGGAGCGCCAAAAGTCATGTGGGCCCCGCTTGGGTAAGTTAGTATATCAACTTCCCGAGGTTGTAACTTTTGCATACGATCTTTGTTTTAGGTGTATGAGAGATCATTGGAAAGGTATTGTCGAGGATATTCATTTTCGGGGATAAATCATGCTTACAATTATCATTGAGAACCTCTATCTGGAAAAACCTTCATTTAGGCTCTCAAAATGGCCCCGGAAGTTAAAACATGCTAAAAATAGTAAATTGCCAAAATTGCCAGAAAACTGTTTTGAGCCAGTCAGAAAAGGTGGGTGGCCACCGATATCCACTTGGATCATAATGAGAGCATTCATTTTGGTTTTTGTAAGTTCTTGTTATCTTGGGAGTTGGATTTGACCATGAGATTCATTCCATTTTGCATAAATGAATTTGGGTGTGGTGTGCCATGGACTCTCCATTGCAAAGGTGTGTGGATTTTGGGCATCCTATGTTAAATGTTGGTTACTAGTCATTATTTGAACAATATTTCTCTGGTCTCCATGTTTCTCTTTTTTAATTCCTTTCATTTAAGCTCTTTGGATACTGCCATTTCATGCCTTGAACTTGAAGACTTTATTTTCCTCTCTGGTTATCTCAACTTCGACAATGGGTTTGATTTCAGGCATGGTAATTCATAATGCTTTATATTTTCACCTGTTTATAATTTGGGAAGTGAGTTAGATGGTTGTTTGTGGCTTGGTGGTCCTGGCTGTTTTCTGATCTCTGATTCGCCCATCTTTGGGAATGAGATTAATTGCAATATGTGGTTGGAATGTTCTAGATGCTTGTTGGGTACCGTCACTCTTAGTCTTAATTTCAAAGTTTGCATCCTCCTCTCTGGTTCCTCCTACTATGGAAGCGAGTTTGATAATGGAATTTGCAATTATGAATGCTATATTTTTACAATTGATTTCAATACGAGAAGTGGGTCAGTGGGTTGTTTGAGTATAGATGGTATTGATTGCTTTCTTTCCCTTGTTTTGACCAATTCTAGTAGTGGGTTAAATTGTGAAGTCGGGTTTGGATATATTTGATGTTTGTTTGGTTTCAAAATGGATCCGACCTAGAGAGAAATTAAATGCATCCTCCATTGACACAAGGAAATTGCTAAATCCAACAACACAACCCTTCAACATGTATCAGTAAAAATGGGGGAACTGGAATAAATAGTTTCAAATATCACCCTGTACATTGATGATCTAGACACGAAATGTTAGTTTTTGAGATCTTTAGTTTCGGCACAACAAATTTAGTCAACATCCATCAACCAAGTGTCAACAATCTCTCGCCTTGGAAATACAAAGGAATAATATGGAGGTCGTGGTGTAGTACCAATGGAAGTGGAAGAAAACTCTCCATCCCAAAGTGGAGCGCACGAGGTTCCAGATTATGAATCAATTCACAACTAATGATTTATAAAATTGCGTTTTTGTTGGGTCAGTTTGTTAAAATGTTTTGCAGTCAGACTATCTAGAACTTTTATAAGAAGATATATATGTTTTTTAGTATGATAATAGTATCTGGAACTTTTATAGGAAGATATATATGTTTTTTAGTATGATAATAGTAGGGGAAATACAAGTTGTGAGACAAAGTTTTGTAAACTCTTTTGATTTTTCTATTTGCCATGACACAACTCTTTATATAATATAAGGTTAAGTCCCAATTAAAAAAAAAACAATGTCCAATAAAGAGCTAATACAAAGAGTTAGGTCATAGTTTTATTGAGATTTACAAATAATTAAACATATACGTCTGAATGAGAGTATAGATTTAAGTATAACAACGAGGAGGAGTTCATGCCAAACCATACCAGGACAAAACATAAGCGAAATACTATCGTACAATCCACCGGGTTGATTTTTTTCCATTTTTTTTTTTTTTGTAAATATGCACAACATGAATGCTTCCAAGAAAGGAGTTTGGAGTTGAGGCTTCATATAAATAAAAATTTATTGAGATATTAAAGGTGATTCTTACAATTATATATAGTATTGTGCATACATGCACATGGATGGATGGGTACATAAGGTGGTATATAATTATTAGAATGGAGACAGATGTCGATTATGTTAAAGAGTTTTTCAACTCGATGATGACGATGGTGATGATGATGTGATTAACGTCCATTGTGACTAAATTTGGTCTATTGAATCTTAAGAAGGTAAGAGATTACTTGAAATTCCTTAGAATTTTATTTATGTGCTCGAAAAACATTAAGAGAAGTGTTCCAAGATAATCATAGTTTGTTGAGTTAAAATGTTAAGAAGATTGGTAGTGTGACAAATATTTTGAAATTGAGATATAATCTAGGTATAAGTTGGAAACTCTAAGAGAAAGTGCTTTTCATCTTGAACCCTCTTAGTGTCACAAAGGTGATAGACTCTTTCATCCCATGGTGTTTTGGGAATTGACCAACGCCCAGTTTCACTATGAAGCTCATAAGAATTTGTTCTTGTTTTAGCAATGTTTATTTTCTTCTTTACACTAGTCAAGATAGATAGATACTTTTGATATTCAAGATTAGGGTTGATCACCTCCTTACAATATCTTAATTTCCTTTTTCCCTCTAACTCTTTATCATACCACAATTTCCCCTTAAATTTTGCTGTAATAATATTTTTAATATTATCCTTCTTATGCAATATTTTCTCTTCCTTTATTCTCTAATGGTTTAGCCAAGTTTGGGCATCCTTCTGCCATCCCCACTTGAGCCAAAGGTGGTTTTGGCCGGAGTTTGAAGCAATTTTAGGAAGTCTCTTGTATTCCATGTTGTTTAACTTGTTCTTATACATTAGGTGGTTGGTCATAGCCATGCTCTCAATGGGGAAAATACTCACTTCTATGAGGAGGATAAGATAGGATGATGATGATGATAATTAACATTCACTAAGACTGAATTTGATTTATTGAACCTTAAGAAGGTAAGTGATTACTTGAATTTCTTTAGAATTCTATTTATATCTTCAAAAAACATTAAAAAAAGTGTTCTAAAATCACCATCATTTTACTAAATTAGAAAGTTAGAAAAAATAATATTATTACAAATCTTTTGATTAAATATATGTAAAAAAAATTAACTTTATAATAAAATCATGTAACAACCATATTCCAAATCAATTAATTGATTTTGTATTCACAAATTCCAAATCAATTAGTTGATTTTGTATTAGAAAGAACTTGAGCCCAAACAAGCCAACTAGCTAGAGAGGAAAGAAAGCAAACCAAAGCTACCCAAATGGGAAGTCTTGGGTAAGTGGTGTCAAATTTTTATATATGATGGTTACACATATTAATGCATTGAGTGAAATGTCCAATTCCACTCACTCAATAGTAAAATAGTCATCCAATAAGCTCCTTGAGCTCACGAAAGTAAGGTATGCTATTCTAGGTTTTTATCTTATATCAATGTTGTAATTTTTACCTTAACATAAAGTCAAAGTTCAGAATAAATTCATATAAGAAAAGTATGACCAACGGTTTCGATGGTTTCGATTAGACAAAAGGATTTTATGATTAAATATTTACCCATTCATGTATTTTAAATTTAAATTTCTGTTTTTACATTCTTTCATTAAAAAATCAAAACAATGATACAATTATACACATAGAACTACACATTTTAAGTTGAAATTTTGAAATTTTCTAGAGTACTAATTGAAATTTTGACATTTTCTAAAAACAAAAAACAATGATAAATTATCATTGATTTTATGTTGAAATTCTTTATTAAAGAATTTACAATTCAATAAATCAACATAAATCCACATAATTCTTTTTTATGTATATAGAAATTGATAACATAACAACAACAGGCTTTTCTTATTATTTCACATTTTGATGTAATAATAGAATCCTTTAAACAAACAACTAAAAGAAATAACATTAAATCTATTATTTTTAATCTTATTTTATATTATATTGATTTTTTAATTAACAAGCTAAAGGTTGGGAGTTATTGCAGTGCCTATCCTTGTTTGTTATAATTTATCTTTAAAATTTTATTTATGAATAACCTAACCAACGAGCAATGATCAACCTTTTTCCATGATTGTTTTACATTGAATTTTTGTCTCGACATCTTGGAAAACCCCTATTTAGTATGAAAATTAAAACCCTTAAATACGCAAATCATGTTTCTTGATTTATATACAAAATTTGAATAGGATGAAATTTAATTTTGATTGGATACGAACGTTAACCAATTGCATGGAGAACTGAAAAACTCACTTGAATTTAGAACCAAAAGACATACAGATTGTTCAATACTTACGAAGTATTATCGTGAAGAGGATAACAGATTTGAGCGCCAAAGGAAGATGACAAATACTTGATGACATTGGTGTTTTGCCCCCTAAAAAACGGCGGTCTGGCGGTGGAAGGAAACATTGGTTTTCCTATTCATTTGGTTTGTAAGGGAGCATGTATTTGAATTTTACCAATATTTAAATCTAGTGTTTTAATTTTAAAAAGTTAGGAAGGGGAAGAGCAATGGTGAATGCAAATGTAGGATTTGAAAACCATAACACATCAAAGTTTAGGAGTTGCGGTGAGTTACTTTTGTGCATACGTTAAGGGTAAAAGTGGTAAGTGAAAGGAAGTAGAGGTGCGAAATCAGCTTTTTACATTAATTAATGAAAAAAGAATGTATAGGAATTAAATAGACATGGGTAATAATAAATAATATTGGAACATGTAATGATTAGATAACAATTTCATGGGAAAACTCTTTCGAGAGAAAAACTTCACATTTGAAAGTACACTCAATGTATTGTTCAACAATTAAATGGTTACAATACATAATCCATGAAGATCCAGAACGCTCAAAACTTGATCATCTCAAATTCTCTTGAAAATGATTTCATTGCGTAGAGTTTGACGAGAGCTTTCCAACGACATGTGAATCGCCTCAAACAAACGCCGTATGAGAAAGTTATGGCCTTTCAAAGTTTCGGCAAAAAATAGGGAAAAATGATGACATGGCAGTTCATACAGATGACGTAAATGTGCTGACATGTAAGTACGACAGACTGCCACGTGGCATTTGTACAAATGGGTTGGACTAATAAGAGGATGAGACATGTCCTTTCGTACAATTGACATGGCAGGATGACACCATCATCCATACGATAAGTGGCAAGCTTAGAAAGTGACACGTGGACAAGTGACATCAACATGTTAACGTGGCAATACTAGAGGCTACCATGTGTCACCCAGATTTGGCATCCAGTTGGAAAGTGCCACATGTCATCCATTTGTACAAATGACGTGGCAGACCGTACAATCCACGTGGCACCACTGACAGGGTGACACATGGCCTACCAAATGATGATGTGGAGAAATAGGTGGTAGGTACGCCAGTAGCACAATCAATAGTGACATGGCGGGGTCATACACCAAGTGGCAATAGGGGCCAATCACAGGCTACCACGTGGACCAATCAAATGGCACCATGTGGCATCTTCGAGAAGCCCAAGTTGGGCTAATGATTAAAATCGTTGGGCTTGATGGGTTTTGAACCCTCGAAATCTAACGAAATCTATGAAGAATATTCCACATGTACCAATGCTTTAACATAAATTGCCTAACCATTATGCCAACAGATTGATTTGTTATAACAAACAAATAAATAATATTAAAAGTTTGGTTATTTGATCCAGGTATATGGGGGGGTCAGATGGGCTAACCTAGCCTATTTGAGGACATGGAAACCAATGCACATGATATGGAATTACGTGCAAGGTACATTAAGACACAGTACAATGCTTTGGGATGCGTGCCAAGAGGTCTCGTTTTGCGTACCATTGAGCCCTATGTCCAAACATAGTCATGTTCATAATCATTCTTCTCAGTTTTTCGAGAGGAGCATGATGGTGATGTATGTTTTGTGCTAATATTATGTCTACGAAAGTCTTATTCCATGTTTCCATGTATGAGAGCTATAATGCATTGTTTGGCGTGTAAAGAAGGTCATTTTGAGCTGGTTTAGAACATAGTTGCGTTTATACTCAATTTTCTCAGAATTTCGAGAGGAATTCAATAGTAACCTCTATTTTTGAGGTTGAACAACAAAATTGAAGAGTGACTTCAATATTAGCTTTGTAAGCCCATTTTCATGGTAATTTCAACATTTTGAGATTAATCTCACTGTTGTAGAGGGACCGAGAGATGTAGCACATGAGGGGTGGATTCTGTCATCAAATCTTGTCTTCTTAGTTCTTTTATTTTATGTTGTGTTATCTATCATTATTCTGCAAGATATTCATCATTTTATGAACTTTTGGATAAGTAAGAAAATTCACACGTGTTATGCAAATCTATCAAAGACAATCAACAAAATATTCTGAATCAAGTTAGATGTTGATGTGTTCTTAAAGAATTAATTAACATCTAAGGATTTTCGGATCAATACATTACATAGTCTTTGTGTTCTCAACAAAAGTGAAATTTTTTGGTAGTATAACAGTAAGTTAAAACTCACACTTTGTTTTCCTCCAACCCTAGCATTCAATAAATAGGCATAACAAAACCGTAAACCTTTATGTTTTTCCAATTCTACAAGTTGGTAACTACTGACAATAATTGGCCAAGTGTTATTTCTTAGCATTCATTACCTACTAGTGATCTGCATTGATTCCTTGCCACTACTCAGCTATTATTGCCTACCACTGTTCGACAGTTATTCCCTACCACTACTCAATATTTACTCCCTTGTACAACTCAACAATCATTAACTGCTCTATTACAGGATGACAAGGTGTACAACACAACTGTCCCAACATTCTCCCACTTTTCATATACCTTGCAAGAGTATAGGAGAAAATGTATCAAACTATGATCTAATTGTTAGAAAAATAGGACCGCGGAGCAATAAAATAAAACAAATGCAGAAACAAAAAAACACAGAAGACACACAATACAAGAGAGACACAGATTTACGTGGTTCACCCAGTGTGGGCTACGTCCACCAAAGAAATTGCCAGGTCCTTCCTTTATTATTATCCAGCAAATGAAGGGATACAACCTACAACAAAACCCGTTGTAACTTGCTCTTCTTTCTCTCACAGTCTCCTCTCTCAGAATACAATATTCACCCTCTACCATAGTCGCAATACATTTCCCTCATAAAAGAGGCTTGCCTTCTAGGGAAAAAACCCTAACATAATCTCTACTGTTAGATCTGCGACCTTATAATGAACAGTCCAGATTTACAATGAAATTACAATATACTTTTACAAGGCAATTTTTGCTTCGGGGGCTTCGCCCCCGAACCCCCGCTTGCCCCCAGACCCCGCAGAGGGGGTACCCCTCCTCTACACTCCCCCGCGTGGAAGAGTGTACATACTTCTGGGGTGTAAATACTTCATGGGGTATAGACACGGCTGAAAGCAAAGGACCTCTGCATCAGGAAGATAATTAGGCTCCACAACCAACACTAATTGCTAGGGACTAGAAGGCCCATAGGCTCACAACACCACTTGAATTTTCCTATGCTCACCAATTTTATCTTGATGCATCTACAACATTTTGTAAAGTGTCAACTTTCTGTAGTATCATATTTCCATCCTCTAACACGTCCTTAATAAAATCGTACTGGATATCTATGTGCTTTTTCTTCACATGAAAGTTTGAGTTCTTATCCAAACAAATGGCACTGCTATTATCACATTGAACTGTAATAGCTCTCTAACTTAACCCTAATTCTAAACACAATTTCATAAGTTTCCATATACTCTTCTTCTGCAATGGAGAAAGTGACCACACCTTTTTGCTTTCTCATCCAACTTACTATTCCACCAAACAATTGATGCATATATTTGCCTATAGATCTCGTTTGATTTACATCCCCAAACCAATTATAATCCACATAACCTTGTATATCCATTGAGTGTGGGTCCCCTGAAACATCACTGTGATAGAAAATGGAACATTCAAAAGTACCTCACAAATACCTAAAGACCCTTTTCACTACAACCCAATGTTCACATCCAAGATTAGCCATGACTCAACTCAAGAATCCCACTACTTGGGCAATGTCTAGTTTAGTACACACTACAACATGCATCAAACTACCAACTGCACCAACACAAAGAACATAGGCCATATCCTCCATCTCTACAATTGTCGTAGGACACTACTCAACTGAAAGCTTAGTTCCCACAAAAATCAGAACACTCAATGGTTTTCAATCTACCATGCAAAAATGTTGTAGCTCAAGTTTACATACTTACTCTAGCTCAACCAAAGCTTTATGTTTTCTCTATCTCTCTTAATATTCATTCCTAAGATATATTTTTCATTGTACAAGTTTTTCATATCAAACAATGCTAAAAGATGAGACTTTAAATCATGAATCACATCCTTATTGTTACCAAAGAACAACATATCAACTACATATAAAGTGATAATAAGGAAATGACCACAATCATGTTTAACACACACAATTATTTAATTTTGATATAAGAAATCTCAATCCCAACTTAAAAGAATCAAACTTTTGGTACCACTTTCTAGGAGATCCTTTGAAACCATATAAAGACTTATTTAGTTTACAACTAATGACTTTTTACCTTTTCCAATGTAGTGCTATGGTCGTGTCATATAGATCTCCTCCTTAAAGTCACTGTGTAGGAATGTTGTTTTCACAACTATATGTTCTATCTCAATCAAAAGTTGTATAGGATCCTAATATATGTTAACTTAGAAACTGGGGAATAGATCTCACCAAAGTCTATCCCCTCAACCTATGAATATCCTTTTGCAACAAACCTTGCTTTGTGATTTTCAACATTGTCATCTAAGCCAATATTCTTTTTGAATACCCATTTGCATCCAATTGGTTTCCATCCATCAAGGAACAATACCAAGTCCCATGTATCATTCTTTTTAACTGCAACCATTTCCTTATCCATGCTCAATATCTAGGATTCCTTATCTTCCATCTCCATTGCCTCTTTCATAGTTTTAGGCTCATCAATGTTAGCAAATAAAGAAAATATACATATGAAACTAGACATACTATAATTATACTTGTCTAGTTGCGTTCTTTTCCAAGTGGACCTTTTTAAAGTTTGAGGTGGAGTTTCTTCCTCCATTTTCAAACTCTTTGAACCCTCCTTCTCATTAGGTCCATCATGGAATTCTTGTTCATTTTTTAGTTCAATGTTCTCAATCTTGGGTGGTCTTTGGACCATTGACTTCTTCTCATTCTCTTATGGATGCACCGTTGTGGGAGAAGACTTAACATATCTGAAAACAAAATTCACGCAATACAAAACTTTTATAGACACAAGATCCCAAATCTTGTACCTTTTCACATCAATGCCATAGTCAATGAAGATTTGTTTCAAAACCTTGTTATCCAACTTTGATCTCTTCTCCTTAGGCACACGAGCATATGCCTTACAACCAAAAACATGAATATGCTGAAGCGATGGATTCTTGCTCGTCCAGACCTCCATAGGGGTCTTTTGCACAAGAGATGATCTGGGAGACCTATTAATCAAGTAAGATGCAATATCAACTACTTTTTCCCATAACTTCTTTTCTAATCCAACTCCACTAAGCATACTCCTAGATATCTCCATCAATGTTATGTTAATCCATTCTACAACTCCTTTTTGTTGAGGGGTATATGGAGTTGGCTTATGTCTTTCAATGCCATTCTCTTTACAACTTATCAAACTATGTAGAACAAAATTCATCATCATTGTCAATCATCAACACCTTAATATTCCTACTAGTTTGATTTTCCAAGAGAGCTTTAAACTCCTTAAATGGACTGAAAACCTCATTTTTAGTTCGAAGGAAAAATACCCATGTCCTTCTAGAATAATCATCAACCAATGACACATAATACAAAGCCTTAGAAATCAAAGGAAATTTAACTAGACCAAATGTATCAGAGTGAATAAAGTCCAACAACCCAAAAGATTTTTGAAAACTAGAATAAAATTAAACATGGTTCTATTTTCCATATATGAAATGCTTACAAAAATAAAATTCAAGAGCACAACCATTCAATCCATCGACAAGATTTTTGTTTTTCAAGGTTCGTAGGCCCTTCTCTCCTATATGGCCTAATGCTTGGTTCCATGGTATTGTCTTCTTTGCAGGTAACTTGATTTTTGAAGAAAGAGCTTGTTTAGGTACTTAGAAAGCATGACCATCAGATGTAGGTATAGGTTTTAATTGTGAAGGTGTAAGTCCTAAAAACATTTCCCTTGCAGAAATTGAAGAACTATTGAATTGAATAGTGAACGCATCACACTAGAACAAATTGCCCACTCAAACACGCTTAACAAACACCATAGCTCCTTGGACCATCTTACACCCTTTTTCAGAGAAAACAATCTACACACTTGCATCATTAAGTGTGCTTACTAATAGTAGGTTTTGTGTTAGACTCAGAATATGAAAAAATCCATTGATTCCCTTTACTCTACTTTCATGGAATTTGATCAAGAATCTATCATGACCAACTATGATAAGAGGAGAGCCATCTCCAAGGTTTACCATCCCACCATTGTATTTTTATATTTGAAAACTAAATTTGATGGGAAGTCATATGGAAGAAAGCTCCAGAGTCTATCAACCATGAACTTTGGCCTACATGGGTTTCCAAAGCTACAAAAAAGGCATTGTTGGGTATGTGTTATATTATTTGCATGACTAGCTCTAGTGTTTTCTACGTTGCTTCGAAAGTGTATGGGGGTTTGAACGACGAGGTGATATCCCCCTTGCATGGGGGTTCAGGGGAAACACCCCATAGAATTTTTTTCCTCGGGAAATATGTCACATCTTTGCTTCGTTTTTTGTGTCGCCTCGATTTTCACTTCCATTGTTGGGCGGTTTTTCGGCACATGTTTTTTTCCTATGGTTTTCTATTTTCGATTAAGGAATTAGGGTTGTTGACTAATCTAGGTCATTGGTTCAGGGTTTTGGATGTTGATGGCTCCTATATGTATATTATATTGTAAACAATGTATCACTATGAATGAATATATAATATGCTAGTTTTCCCGGTTTGGGTTTCCAGGGGAAAAATCTTTGTGTAATGTGTGTATTTTCCATTGTATCTTTTCTGCTATTTTATTGAAAATTTGTTTGCAGTAAAATATTGTACAAGCTTAAAATCTACATTTGGTATCAGAGCTTTGTTGGCTTCAGGGGGATTCCTTTGTGGTCAAGATCTTGGCTTGGGACTGTGATAAGCCTTGTTACAGTGGGAGATCTGTGGTATTTATTTTTCAGGTGAAAAGAAATGACGAGAAATTTGAAAATGGAGATTCACAAGTTTATGGGAAATTTTTTGAGCTGTGGAAGTTCAAGATGGAAGATCTGTTGGTGGACAGAGATCAGTGGATTGCAGTGGATCCAGGTAATGCACCTACAAGAACTTCAACAGATGACTGTAAAAAGTTGGATCAGAAGGCGAAGAGCACAATTCGACTGTGTCTCTTAGATTCTATATAATTGAATGTGTCAGAGGAAGCTACAACCAAAGATTTATGGGATAAGTTGGGGAAGTTGTATCAGTCTAATTCTCTAGTAAATAAACTATTCCTGAGAAATAAGTTGTATAACCTGAGGATGAGAGATGGAGACTCAATGGCAGAGCAGTTGAATGCCTTCAATACTGTGGTAAGTCAGTTAGTATCTTTTGAGATTAAAATTTCAGATGAAGATAAGTGTATCATTTTACTGTGCTCTTTATCAGACTCGTGAGATAGTCTGTTTGTGGCCATAGGTAGTAATACAATTGCCTTGAAGTTTGATGAAGTGGTCTCATCCTTGTTGTCAAAGGAGATGAGACGAAAGAACATGGAAGGACAGTGCATAGATGCATTATTTGCAAGAGGACACTCCCAGGAAAGAAATATATCTAAGTCCTCAAGTGGGAGATCTAATTCTAAGGGAAGATCTAAGTATCCCATAAAGTTTTTAAAGGTATGTTGAAGATGTGGAAAAGAAGGGAACTACAAGAAGCAGTGTAGATCCAAAGTTGAGAAAAAGAAGGAATTTGAAGAATCTCCTTCTACATAAGAAAATACCTCCAAGGAAGAAGGAGGGGATGTGTAATTGGCTTCTTCAAGCACACATGCAAATCATGAGGCATGGTTGGTTGAATCAGGTGCATCCTTTCATATGACTCCCCACACGAAGTGGTTCTATGAATATGAAAGGTATGATGGAGGTAATGTTTTCCTAGGTGATGACTCAACAACTAGAATCATAGGTTGAGGAAAATTCAAGTTGAGGCTCATAGATGGAAGGATTATAACACTACTTGGTGTTTTTCACATCCCATGATTGGCCAAAAATTTTATTTCTATGAGCAAAATGGACGATGTAGGGGTAAAAACAATATTTGAAAAGGAAACCTACAGGATGGTTCGAGGAGAAATGGTTGTACTGAAGGGATTTCGATTTGGAACTCTGTATAAGTTGCAAGGAACCACTATTAGTGATTGGTGTAATAGTTTCATTGTTCCTGATATTGGAGTTGAAGAAGAAAGAACTCCTACAGTCTATGGAGAAAAGGTTATGTTATGGCATTAAAGACTGGGGCATATTAGAGAGAAGGGTCTTCGACGACTACACAGTAAAGGTATGGTTGAAGGTATGTCTAACTTCTCTTTGGATTTTGATTTATGTGAACATTGTGTATATGGGAAGCAAAATCGGGTAAGATTCCCCTCTAGTGCAACAAGGGAAGAAGGAATTTTACAACTAGTTCATAGTGATGTGTTTGGAGCTGTGTCGGTTCCATCATTCAGAAAACCTGTGTACTATGTCTCATTTATATATGGGTTCTCTAGGAATACTTGGATATATTTCCTCAGGAAGAAACTTGAAGTCTTTGACAGGTTTAAATATTTTAAGGCTCTTGTTGATAATCAAATAGAGAAAATAATTAAGTGTCAAGGACAGATAATGGCAGAGCATTATGCAAGAATGAATTTGAATAATTTTGTAAGAAGTGTGGTATAGAAAGGAAGACGAATACTTCATATACACCTCAATAGAATGGAGTTGCAGAAAGGATGAATATGACGTTGATGGAAAAATCAAGGTGCATGCTCAGTGGTTCTAGGTTAGGGAAAGAATTCTAGGTAGAGGCGGTGGGTATTGCATGTTACCTAGTCAACAGATCACCCTCATCAACGATGGATCACAAGACTCCACAAGAGTTATGGAATGGTAAGAAACCTTCTCTCACACATCTTAAGGTATTTGGCTATTAGGCCTATGTTCATGTTCCAAAGGAAAACATGAGTAAGCTAGATAAGAAGGTTGAAAATTGTATCTTTATTGGGTATACATATGGTCTCAAAGGTTATAAGCTTTGGAACCCAAAAACTAGGAAGGTTGTGTATAACCAAGATGTGGAATTTAGAGAAATGAAGGATGTTGTTAGATAAGAAGTCCTACCAAGTAAGGAAAAACCAGAGAAAATAGAGTTTGATTTAAAGGATGATGAATCAGACTCTACAGAAGAACAAGAACCAGAATCAGAAGATCCTCATACTCCAGTATTAAAGAGATCGGTTCGAGAAAGAAGGCTACCGAAAAGGTATAATCCATTTGATTTCCATTCAAATTTTGCTTTGTCTATTACTGATGATGATCCTAGAATTGTTAGGGAGGTAGTGGATTCATATGATGGAGAGCTCTGTAAAAATACCATGGATGAATAAATGGTAGCATTGGATAAGAATGAGGCTTGGGATCTAGTGGAGATTTTGACTGGAAGAAATCCCATTGGCAACAAATGGGTATTTAAAAAGAAGCTGAATGCAGAAGGCAAAGTGGAGAAATACAAATCTCGGTTAGTAGCAAAGGGTTAGTCCCAGGTTGAGGGAATTGATTTTGGTGATATTTTTTCTCCTGTTACCAAGTTAACTTCTATATGATTTCTGTTATTTGTTGTTTTTGCATTTGATTTTGAAGTAGAACACATGGATGTGAAGAAAACATTCCTACACGGGGATCTAGAATAAGAAATCTATATGAAGTAGCCAGAAGACTTTTCTGTGAAGGGAAAGAAGGAGTTGGTATGCAAGCTGAAAAAGTTCCTGTATAGTTTAAAACAATCACCAAGGATGTGGTATCAAAAATTTGATACTTATATGCTGGGACTTGGCTTCACAAGAAGCAAAGAGGATCATTGCGTGTATTTTAAATTAATTGGTGATCATTTGATTTATTTGGTCTTGTATGTCGATGACATGTTGTTGATAGGAAACAACAAGAAGATTATCCATGATGTGAAAAATCAGTTGTCCTCTAAATTTGACATGAAGGATCTCGGTGCTTAAAATTTCATTTTGGGCATGGAAATTAAAAGATATCGAAAAAAGAGGAAACTCTAGTTAAATCAGAGAAAATATGTCAAGACAATATTGTAGAGGTTTGATATGCATGAAAGTAAACCGGTCAAGGTCCCTATTCATATTGGTGTAAATTTATCTATGGATCAGTGTCCCAAGACACAGGAAGAGGAGGAGGACATGTCTCGTGTTCCATATGCGAGTGTAGTTGGAATTTTGATGTATGCAATGATTTTTACTAGACCGAACATTGCACATGCAGTTGGAGTTTTAAGTAGGTATATATCAAAACTAGGTTCGGAGCATTGAACAACAGTAAAAATGGTTTTCAGGTATTTGCATGGCACTGGTATCTAGGGATTGTGCTACCGAGGAAGACCAGGATTGGACAGAGTGTTGGACATACATGGCTTTGTGGATGTAGATTGGGCTAGAGATCTGGATCATAGGAGATCTACAAGTGGGTATGTGTTTAACCTATTTGGAGGAGAAATCTGTTGGATAAGAAAAAAATAGGTTGTAGTGGCACTTTTAACTACAAAAGTTGAATACATGGCATCCACTCATGCAAGTAAGGAAGCAATATGGTTACAAAGATTGTGTTCAGATATTGGGTTGGTACAACAAGCTGTAAGGATATATTGTGACAATCATGTTGAGGTAAAGATATGGAATGATCCTACCAAGCATTTTTAGATCTTTCTTGGCTAAAGAAAGATAGACATGAATATCACCCTATGTTTATAGCCATCAAAATTGGTATCCTAATTCACAAGTATTGATTATAAGTGCTTGGGCTGTTTTTTTTTTATAAATGAAATCTTGTTGAAAAATTCATTATTTATGTAATTTTCTGAATATAGAATATGCTGAAATAATATAGAGACATAAGTAAAGACACCAAGTCAATAATCAAAACATATGAGATATAAAGAAATCGTTTATTTCATTCCAATTTGTCAAAAGAATCATTCTCTTTACAAAATTCCCTGAGGAAGTTTTGGACCAAAGTCAAACTTAGACGTCCCCGATGAATCATACAAAAGAACTTCTGACAGAAAGTAAAAAACTAAAATTTAAAAGCTAGATCAACTGGCCACAGATTGCTGCCCACTGGACTCTGCACAATAACCTTTTCCAGTCATGAAATTTAATTCACAAACAGACAAGTCTACATAGACTATCAAAGATAGATCAACACCTCTGAAAAACAAGTGTCTGAATGATGTAATTTAGCCTTGAATCTTGTTGTCTACAATAGGACCCTGCTATCATAAAAGAGAATTAGGCTTCCAATGAATTAAATAATGAATGAAAACTGAATTATCTCAACAAAAACTCCAAGAGCAAACCTTAGTATTTCCAAAGCCTCGTGAATCATATCTTCCATCATTTTCTCCGTCATTTTGTCTTAGTTTTCTTTGATGATATCCTCATCTATAGTAAAACTTGGACAACCCATCTTTCTCATGTGGATCAAGTTCTCTATCTACTCTCTCAGCACCAACTTTTTTCTCAAACAATCTAAATGTGCTTTTGGTGCCTTGGAAGTCGAGTACTTGGGTCATCTTGTTGGCAAGGCCGGTGTCAGGGTGGATCCTAAAAATATTGAAGCTATGCAAGATTGGCCTCACCCAAAGACTCTCAAAAGGTTTCGTGGATTTTTGGGTTTAACAGGTTATTATCGCAAGTTTGTTAAGAATTATGGAAAGATTGTGACAACTCTCACTGCTCTCCTTAAAAAGAATTCTTTCACTTGGACTCCAACAACTTCTTAGGATTTTCAAACCTTGAAGGTGTCCATGTGCACTACTCCAGTCCTAGCCCTTCTTGATTTCACAAAGACCTTTGTCCTGGAATGTGATGCTTCCAGGAAATGAATTGGCGCCATCCTTATGCAAGAGGGTCGGCCTTTGGCCTTTACCAGAAAACAACTATTAGAGTGAAAACTTGGCAAATCAATCTATGAAAAGGAAATGTTGGCTATTATGCATGTCATGGATCTTTGACGCCCTTATCTATTGGGGAAATGCTTCCAAATTAAGATAGATCATCAAAGCCTCAAGTATTTTCTGGAACAACGCCTTTCCTCCCCAGAGCAACACAAATGCGTGACTAAGATTTTTGGATATGATTATGAGATCATTTACAAGAAAGGAAAAGACAATGTCGTTGTTGATGCACTTTCTAGAAAATATGAAGATGAAGGGTCCCTTTTTTCTCTCTCATTCATTGTACCAGATTAGCTCCAAGTTGTTCGCTAGGAATGACTACACGATCCCAAAAGTTCGCATTTGATACAACAATTGCAGCACAATTCTCCAGTCTCCCCAGGGTACTCTTGGTTCAATGATGAGCTTCGATACAAAGGTCGTTTGTATTTAAGTAAACAATCAAAACTTAAATCCACGGTACTTTCTGAGCTTCATGATACACCCACCACTGAGCACTCCGGGTTTAGTAAAACCTATGACCGGGTCAAATGTTCTTTTTTCTCGAATGGTATGAAACATGACATTCGTAATTTTGTGGCTGAATGTGATGTGTGTCAACGCAACAAGGGAGAAACAGTCAAATCTCCTGGCACACTACAACCGCTTCCGATTCCACTTGCTATTTGGTGGGATATCTCTATGGATTTTATTGTAGACTTACCTAAATCGGGCAATCAATTAGTCAACATGGTGGTAGTTGATTGTCTTTCCAAGTATTTTCATTTATGTGCTCTTCAACACCCATTTACATCATCCACTGTGGCTCAACTTTTCATGGATCAGGTCTTCAAGCTTCATGGCATGCCATATTCTATTGTTTCTGATCGCGACCCAACTTTCACCAACAATTTTTGGCAAAAATTGTTCAAGCTACAAGGCACCCAATTGCATCTCAGCACAACTTATCATCCCTAGACTGATGGTCAAACTGAAGTTGTCAACAAGTGTTTGGAAACATATTTGAGGTGTTTTGCATCGGAAAGGAAAAATCAATGGGATTAATGGTTACCACTAGTTGGATGGTGGTACAACACTTCGTACCATACAAATACCCACATGAATCCTTTTGAAGTGGTATATGGACAAAATCAACCTTTAGCTCTCTCATATTTTCTAGGTGTCTTGAAGGTCTAGGTGGTTGACACGCTTACAATTTGAGAGGATATTCTCCATACCCTCAAATATAATTTGATCATGGCCTAGAATCACATGAAGAAACAAGCAGATCAAGGTTGCTCTAAACGTCAATTTGCAGAAGGGGATCAGGTGTTTCTTTGACTGCAACCTTACAAGCAAAATTCCCTCAAGGTTGACCATTGTCAGAAACCGACGCCCAAATTTTATGGTCCTTATACTATTCTCAATCATGTGGGACAAGTGGCCTATTAGTTAGCTTTGCCCAATCATTCTAAGCTCCATCATTTTTTTCATGTTTCCTGCTTAAAGAAGGTGATTGGAACTAAGTGCCAGGCTCAAACCAACCTTCCCAAGTTGGACAAAGAAGGCTCCATTTGGATACAACCACAAGTAGTTTTGGACCAGCGTGAACGTAGTCTACGTCAACGAACCATGAAGGAAGTGTTATTCTAATGGAAAGATACAACTCCAACAGATGCCACTTGGGAACCAACTACCATTCTGCAACAATTTCCTCATCTCAAGCCTTGAGGACAAGGTTGTTTTTAAGGGGGATGACATGTTAGGGACCTAACCCCTCACATAGGTAGAATAATATATTTCCATGTAATAAAAATCAATATTAATAAGGCCTAGCAATTAGGAAGAATAAGTCCAATGTAAGAAGACATAATAGAAGCTTCTGCTTCTAGAAGGATATTCCTCTAGATTGTTCTTTTGATAGACATATTTGGTATAAATAGGAGTTGAGGGTATGAGAAGTTTTGTCTTGGACATTATTGTAATAGAGATATGCTCTGTTGGAGGTTTCCCCCTCGAAGATGTTATGGGATTAATCAGTAAATGTGGACATGAACAGATCTCTCTAGATCCACCTAGATCTAGAAAAAAACATAACAGAATATGATGTTTTCCCTAAGCTCTAACTATTGAGTTTACTAGCTAACAATAGATAGACAGAATACCATTTAAATGTCACTTCATCTTTCCATTGTCATCCTAGCTCCACTCCGATGCTCCTGTGATATTGAATTTGCAAGGGAACATAAGCCAACCAAAGTGAAAGAAATCCAGTATACTCAACAAGAACTTATGCATGTGATCAAGGAATCATACAATAAAACAAGACAAGTTTTATGGGAAATAAACATATCATGGTATTATATTAAAGTGAAAGTGGATATTACAACCAAAACCTTGATGTTGCAAGGTCCCCTTTCGATGACCCTTTTCTTTGTAATGTCCCCACTTTGGGACATCATCATAGTGTAGAGATTTATGATGACCATAGTAGCCAGATGGATGTTATAGCGTGTACAGGGGTATTTGAGAGGCATTGTGGGGTCCATCTTGTATCGATGATTATATTCCATCATTATGAGCCATTCCGCACAGGTTGGCTTTGGTTTTGTTGCATTCCAACGATTTCCATGATTTTGACTATTTTGAGCTATAAGTCAATGGAATTCACTGAAGAGGTCATTTTGGCCACATTACTTGGAGGAACCTCTCAGTGTAGTAGCTCATTGGAATTGGGAGGAGAAACACTACAGGATGGGATGGATAGAAGTGACTTTCAGTGGCTAGGGAAGCCACAAGGAGAGATAAGGAGCTTTTTAGAGGTAAAAAGGTTAATTAATTAATTAAAGTGATTTAATTAATTAATTAAATATTAATAAAATGAAAGTCACTTTGGAGGGACAAGGTGAGCCAAAAGTATAAAGGAAAGGCAAGGGCCTCTCAGGCACTCATGTATGTTTATCTTTTGATATCTGGCTTTAGCTAGTGAGCCCAACATTGGGGGTTTTGAGGGTTTTGACTTAAAAAACCCTAGAGGACGATTTGGTGGTGAAAGATTCCACCTAGCTTGTCCCAAGCTTGGTCTCGGAGATGAAATACTCTCCCACACCATTCTAGTTCCATATCTACTCAGTTGCAGGAGGATTCTACATCAGTTTCCTGTGCAGATAGAGAGAGGGCGCACCAGTTGAGGGTTTCCAACAAGAAGGGCGCACCATCCTTGGATAGAGATTCGTTGTAGGAGATTGGCAAGGTTTTTGGAGATTCCATCACTTGGGTTCTTCTTGCAGGCTCTTCACCATCATTCCTAATGCTTTCTGAGAGAGTTTCATGGTTTAGATTATTTCTTAGAGCAGTGGGACGAATTGAAGAGGAGGAGGGCATTTCTGAGATTCAAATCTAGTCAGTTTGGAGGAGTTACACTTTAGATCTGGCCCTGAGACTTCACCTAGTGACTTGCAGTGACCCGATCTATATTTCTGGAGAGTTTCAAAGCATTTGGAGGCGTCCTTCAGCAGGGCCGAATTATCTAGGACTTCATTCATCCAGTGGGGCGCACCATTCAGTGGAAGATTTCAGATCTACAGGGTTTGAGAGTGGATTTGGAGATTTGGACACCTGGGTTATCCTTACAGTTGCCCGATCTATCAGTTGGCATATTTCTCAAGGTGATTGGACATATTTGACAGTAGGGCCGAAATATTGAGGAGTTTCAGCACTGCAGCAGGGTGTGGCATCTTCCAGCTTGAGGGGTTTGGCACTTGGCATTGGTATTCATCTTATATCCAGCCTTTGGAGGCTTATTTTGTATTGTTGGGAGCATTTTGTAGCAGCTCATACTTGTTATCCATTGTCTATCTTCTTGGCCATCTGTTGAGCATTCCAGATCGACAACTTCATTGTAGCAGGTTCTTCTATCTTATGAATAAAATAAGATTTGAGATGTTTTGGCTTGTCTATCATATTGCATATGGTTGAGGTATGTTTCATGGTTGTCTATTCTTGTTATTTGCTTCATACACACATATAAACACAAGTAAACAAATAGATCAACAAACTGTTTGATGAAATGCCACAACCAGAAAACATTTTAAAAAGACACCAAAACCATGATGATCCTTGCATAATGGCTTGGGATCATTACAGTGGTATCAGAGCTTAGATTCTTGCCAGCTAGTGGGAATTAGCACATGCATGCAGAGCCATAGAGGGGTCTTCTATATAGAGAGATGGATTTGTTTTATCTTGCTAGAGAGAATATGATCTGTAAAGGGGAATATTACGCCCTTGGGAAGGAAACTAGGGCCCAATTGACATTCCAACAGTTTTTATCTATAAAGAATCCTAGGTGGAGCAAAGAGGAGGTTATATATTGGGTCAACATAGCAGAGGAAAACGAATCTATGGATATTTTGGACTTTACTAGAGAGATTGTTGATTGTGATAGGGAATATCAAACCCTCAATGAGATTCTCTGAGATCTAGTGCCATTCCATCAATTTGTATCCTATAAAAATCCTAGCTGGAGCAAAGATGAGGTTACACATTGGGTCGGCATAGTAGAGGAAAACAGAGCTATGTCAGCTAGATGGTTGGAAGATTGAAACCCCACACCCAATAGGAGCACACAACCTTGCCACTATTGCAAGGGGGCGTGGGAACCTGATCATAGGCGTAGGGATCAAAGGCACACTATTGAGGCACACTATGACAGGGAGGATGAGGTGTGTGTGGATGGAGTGATATAGATTGATTCAGAGTAGTCGGATGATGACAATGACTTGTGCACAGATGCTAGTGATAGTGACTCTACCTCGAAGGATAGTGATGATGACTCTTGCACAGAGGCTAGTGATGCTTGCACGCTTGAGGAGGATGATGACCCTTGTGTAGTGGATAGGCAGCTGGATGGACAGGACGATGGCACCAGTATCTCAGCAGACATTTCACATACCATTGATGGCCTTATGCCTCAGCAGAGTGGTGACACTAGTGAGGAGTCACACATGTTAGCACCTAGAGATGATGAGATTCCTATGGGGGTCATGACACATCTGTCACCTGTTCAGACACCCATGATAGCCATGTCACATGAGGAGATCAGTGGCACGTCATGTATGATGGATGATCTTAGTGTGAGGGATGCACACCATGAACAGGTAGACCCACAGATCCAGGAGGATATACAGGGAGTACAGGCAGGGGACCTTACACATACAAATCAACCTGAGGGGATTGAGTCAAATCTATTAGAGACTCCATTAGTTGAGAATATTGCAGAGACTGACAGGTTGAGGGAGCACTTATTTCCAAGACCGGCTTGCAGTGATGAGGATGCACTCTCTAGTATCCAGGATGACCATAGCATGTATCTGGATACATCTATATGGGATCCAGGCGTAGATGATATTAGCAGGTTGAGTGCATAGGAGGATACAACTGCTCACACTGAATATAGTATGATTCAAAGGGAGATAACAATTGAGGATGATGTGAAATTACGTACCCACAGACCTAGTAGCACGTTATCTTATGTAGAGAGTGTCTATGGGGACTCTAGAGTTGACACTAGCACGAATGACACTAGTAGTAAGGGATATGAGGTGGCACCTCAGCATGACCATGATCAGGGATCACACCACTCAACAACACAGTTGAGAGTTAGTGAGGCTATGGTCGTGACAGCCACTAGATGTATTGATGACATGCATGTAGTGATGGCAGATTACTGCTGGAGAGCATCAGTGGCATGTTGGATCATGTTGTCATTGATGCCAATGGTTTGATTGATTGATGTCATTGATTGATGTCA
>ML780977.1:2927860-2943386 GCA_009831015.1 Picea engelmannii | reverse complement strand
GGTATATCTCACAGTGATAGTGTGACAGTGGTTCCATCATTCTACTTCTACTTCAGGGTGGCAGGATGGGGCAAGGACAGGTGGTTGTAGCCACCTTCCAGTTGTAGCCGAAGAACATAGGGGGTTGTAGCCTCCTTCTGGTTGTAGCTAGAAAATTGGGGAGTTGGAGCTTCCCTCAGGTTGTAGCCTGAGAAACTAGGGGATTGTAGCCAGAGAATTGGGGAGTTGGAGCTTCCCTCAGGTTGTAGCCTGAGAAACTAGGGGGTTGGAGCCTCCTTCCAGTTGCAGCTGGAAAACAAAGGAATTTGGTGCTTCCAATGAATGTAATTCTTCAATACATATAAGAAAAAACATTCCGTGGTTTTCTCCCGATTTGGGTTTCCACGTAAAACACTGGTGTACTGTGTATGTGTATGATTGTTCATTTGTTCATTGCTTATTTACTCTGCGGTTATTGGATAATAATGCTTCATTGATATAACACTTGGATTATATGGTTAAATTGCTCTATTACTGATTCACCCCCCCTCTCAGTAATCCAACATGGCATATGGTAGTTCAGATGAGGGGATTGCCATGGATGATTTTCATACTCTCAGGGAGAGAGTATCTGCGATGCAGCATGAGTCTATGGGAGATGCCATGAGTATGTCGGAGGATACAGTGATGAGTGATAGCTCACAGAGAGATGTCGAGATGTATGGTGGCATTTGGAGGGGCATAATGCCTTGCAGGGAGGAGACACACTCAGGGGAGTATGTAGATGTCACTCCTCTTCAACAACACACAGTTGTGGGATATCACCTTCACCATTTCAGCAGTTGCATGGTAGATGAGAGATGGAGGTTGGTTTGCCAGCAGTTGGAGGATTTTCTTCTAATTGTACTTGATGATTGGGGTTTAGAGATGACTATAGGTGAGCAGTTATCGTGGATAACGATGGACGAGCTTATGGTCGAATCATTGGGATTGACCAAAGAATGTGACGCCTTCCAGTCCTACAGTCAGCTGAAGATGTTTCTATTAGCATATCCTGACACTTTTATCATAGACAGTAGCATGAGGAGGGATAGGCCATGGTTGAGGGCATGGAGAGTGAGTAGGCCGAGACTACATGACATGAGTACTTTTACGGCATATAGCAGGTCAGAGGTGGACCGTGATAGGAAGACAATTGAGACTTGGTGTGTGATGGTGAGCATCATAGACCAGGTGATGACAGATGAGCACAGAGGGCTTCAGACAGTGATCAGTCCAACACAGGAGCAGCTAGCAGAGACTGGAAGTGATCAACTTCCAAGTTTGCCATGAGATCCAAGAGTACACTTGGTTAGCAGGATGTTTCACTACATGACAACCCAGGTGGCACCAGAGAGACACACACTCCACCCTAGGTTGGTTTGGAGGGGGCCTGTAGGTACTTGTCCTGTGGGGTGAGACCTTTCCTCCCTCGTGATCATCATGATAGGGCATGGATATGTTTGGATGGGTAATTCCTCTACAAAGATGTCTTTATTGATACAGTTTCTGGACAACAGGTCCAATGGTCACAGGTATTTCAGTTGGAGGACCCGGGAGAGGAGGATTCAAGATGTATGCAGGGGGTAGACAGTCATGGTCAGAGTAGTGAAGGGCCAACATGGTGATCTTCGACAGAGATTAACATGGGATCCAGGGATTGCAGGTGTGGGCATTTCACTGATACATAGGAGAGAGTGGACCTTTGCAGGGGAAAGTTGTTCTAACTTTCCATTTAGCTTCAGTGTTGAGGGGAGCATAGAACGTGAGGGAGTCTCATGGAGGTCTGGCAACACCTCATGCTGGTATCATCATGAGCAGTTGATGGAGGCCATGTGGGTCTTGGTAGAGATTTGGAGGATGGACTCCTTCTGAGATGAGGCCATGTGTCATGTGTAGGAGGTTCACAGGGTTGATATCTTTCAGGACTATGCTTCGCAGAGTATTGCAGTTCACTTCTTGATATGGGATCCAAGGGGTGGAGTGTACTATTGTTCGTCTTTGGATGGGTTCTACTATGTATCCCACAGATGGACATGGGATCCTGGTATTTTATTTGAGCTAGTTTGGTTATTGCTTGAGGACAAACAATTTTCTAGCAGGGAGGACTATAATGTCCCCACTTTGGGACATCATCACAGTGCAGAGATTTATGACGACCAGAGTAGCCGGATGGATGTTATAATGCGTACAAGGGTATTTGAGAGGCATTGTGGGGTCCAGCTTGTATCGATGATCATATTCCATCATTATGAGCCATTCCACACTGGTTGGCTTTGGTTTCGTTGCATTCCGACGATTTCCATGATTTTGACTATTTTGAGCTATAAGTCAATGGAATTCACTGAAGAGGTCATTTTGGCCACATTACTTGGAAGAACCTCTTAGTGTAGTATCTCATTGGAATCGGGAGGAGCAACACTACAGGATGGGATGGCTAGAAGTGACTTTCAGTGGCTAGGGAAGCCACAAGGAGAGATAAGGAGATTTTTAGAGGTAAAAAGGTTAATTAATTAATTAAAGTGATTTAATTAATTAATTAATTATTCATAAAATGAAAGTCACTTTGGAGGGACAAGGTGAACCAAAAGTATAAAGGAAAGGCAAGGGCCTCTTCTCAGGCATTCATGTATGTTTATCTTTTGATATATGGCTTTAGCTAGTGAGCCCAGCATTGGGGGGTTTTGAGGGTTTTGACTTAACAAACCCTAGAGGATGATTCGGTGGTGAAAGATTCCACCTAGCTTGTCCCAAGCTTGGTTTTGGAGATGCAATACTCTCCCACACCATTCTAGTTCCAGATCTACTCAGTTGCAGGAGGATTCTACATCAGTTTCATGTGCAGTTGAGGGTTTCCAGCAAGAGGGGCGCACCATCCTTGGATAGAGATTCGTTGTAGGAGATTGGCAGGGTTTTTGGAGATTCCATCACTTGGGTTCTTCTTGCAGGGTCTTCACCATCATTCCTAGTGATTTCTGAGAGAGTTTCATGGTTTAGATTATTTCTTAGAGTAGTGGGATGAATTGAAGAGAAGGAGGACATATCTGAGATTTAGATCTAGTCAGTTTGGAGGAGTTACACTTCATATCTGACCCGGAGACTTCACCTAGTGACTTGTAGTGTCCCGATCTATATTTTTGGAGAGTTTCAGAGCATTTGGAGGCCTCCTTCAGCAGGGCCGAATTATCTAGGGCTTCAATCATCCAGCAGGGCACACCATTCAGTGGAAGATTTCAGATCTATAGGGTTTGAGAGTGGATTTGGAGATTTGGACACCTGGGTTGTCCTTACAGTTGCCCGATCTATCAGTTGGCATATTTCTCAGGGTGATTGGACATATTTGACAGCAAGGCCAAAATATTGAGGAGATTCAGCACTATAGCAGGGCGTGGCATCTTCTAGCTTGAGGGGTTTGGCACTTGGCATTGGTCTTCATCTTATATCTAGCCTTTGGTGGCTTATTTTGTATTGTCAGGAGCATTTTGTAGAAGCTCATACTTGTTATCCATTGTCTATCTTCTTGGCCATCTGTTGAGCATTCCAGATCGACAACTTCATTGTAGCAGGTTCTTCTATCTTATGAATAAAAGAAGATTTGAGATGTTTTGGCTTGTCTATCATATTGCATATGGTTGAGGTATGTTTCATGGTTGTTTATTCTTGTTATTTGTTGCATACACACATATAAACACAAGTAAACAAATAGATCAACAAACTGTTTGACGAAATGACATAACCAGAAAACATTTTAAAAAGACACCAAAACCGTGATGATCCTTGCATAATGGCTTGGGATCATTACATGCTCCAACACACACACTTGCTGCAATATTGAATGAAGAAGATCCACAATGACTTGATGAACTGAAATGAGGCTCTCAAGAATGATCCAATGCATAACTCTCCATACGATCTTAGCCTTACTTTGTTTGCTTAAATTTTCTTAACCTTTTCCATGAGAGATCCCTGTTTATATAGGAGAAAGATAGATGGTTGAAGAGATTAGGATGATCCCACCAAATCATAGAATCAAGTAAGATCCAAACCATTCAGACACCACCTCATCTTCTAGAAGATCCCCTTCTATAACTTTCATGAAACTTGACCTTTTCTTAGTCTTTTGACATCGTCGCACCCTAGTTGTAGAGAAGCCTGCAGAGACGTCGCAACCCAGATTTCAGGCAGAGGGCAACGATCAGGCATCGTCGCACCCTGTGTATAGTGAAACCTGTGACGACCTTCCTTAATAGGGTTTTTGAGAAGAGAAATCCAATCACCTTCTTCATGGAGAAAGATTCTTTTTGGGAACATGAACACACATTTGACCAAAATAATGTGTAACAAAAGAGGCAAGTGAACATTTCTCTCAGTAATGAAAGTGCTCTTTCTGGTGTTATTTTGATATCATTTTGGTAATATTTTGGTGTTGTTCTGGTTATATTGTTGTTCATCTACCATTTCTAGCTAATTATTTATGTTTTGCATACTATTTTATATCTGGAATATTACAAAATCTCATAAAGCTATTGCTCATTTATCTCTAGACCAAACCCAATGTATCGCATAGAGCTATTATTCATTTATTTATTTAATGAACAAACCCAACTAGTCTCCATTTGGGTTTACATAAAAAAAAAAATTATATTAGTTTTTTATTCAAACAATGCATTTATTTTTTTCCCTTCTTATATAGTGGGAGAAAATCTATTTTCCGGTATGATGATTGTCAATCTATCTCCATTTTAGGGGAATGGATTGAATGTACTCGAATAAGTCCGTTCCAAAATGTTCTGGTTACTTTCAATTCACACATAAAATGTAAACGAGTTTTTATTGTTAAGAAATAGTGTTTTGGAAATACAAAGATTGTTGTTTGAGTTTTTTTGGAAATAAATTATAAGTTATTTGATAGAGTTGGATTCAGAGGGGATATCAATATTTTATACTTGACAACAATCCATCAGCTACTAAATCACAAGTTCGGTTATCTTTTTCAAAATAAAAATACATTAAAAAAACCAAACAACATAATGCCCGTGTTTTTGTACAGTAAAACAAGTGTAACACACAGTGTAACCAGGTTTCAAATAGTTGCATGATATTTTTGAAGTTTTTGATCCAAAGTTGTTATGAATGTATAAAACATTTCAGGTACAGGTTGATTATTTCTCCTGACAGAACTGGATAGTTAGCTTTTGATTCCTTTTTTATTGGAAGTTCGCTAAATTTGTTGAGCAAACTTTACACTTTTTGGTAAAGGTTCGTATGATGCTGTATAACAACTTACGTCTCCCATGATGATGCTAGTACCATAAGTAGCTCATTATGGGATCTAAAATCATATTGTTGATTGCTTAAGCCTTTCCCATGATATTTCTTTCATATTAAGGAACTTTTATTGTGTTCTCACAATAGTTCTTAATGTTCCACACATAGATTTTTGTTGGTTCAATGAACCTTGCTCCAACGAAAAAGCTAATAAGCATGATTGGGGCGTGGGTTTTATCTTGAAAGAGGTGCAATGGTGTTGGGAGGTGGACGGTTTGCTTGTATTGATGACTCTGACAAGATGATGGATGAAGATTGGCAACGGATTTTAAAAGTTTAAATTATGTTAAAGGCTTGGGAATATAACAATAAGTTTGCTCTTTGATTAGGATTAATTTTTGGTTGATTTTATATTTGGGTATTATATCCAATGTATAACATAGGAAATCAATATATGTATTTTTGTATATAATAAAATTTATATTTTTCTGAAATTTAATTGGCTAATATCTTTAATGTCTTATTGTAAGCTTCACGTCATTGGATATATAAAATTGATTATACAATTAATAAATTTGCAAGTATTGTTTGACAAAAATGTTGAATGCATAAATGTTAAATGATGATGGTACTTCACCTGTATGCTAATTAATTATATGCTCGGTGAATATTAAAATAAATGTTGAAAGTTTAGGTGAAAAAGGTAGTCTTATTGGTTTACCCACAAAGGATCAAATTTAGATGGAAGTTGAATTACTTTGTTTATCGACAAAGTGGTCAATTAAATAATATTTTGTTGTGTTTTTTAACCAACTCCATTTACCATAGTTGTTTTTATGTGTTTTTAAAAGTGAAGGTTTTTTTTTTTTTTTTTGGTTTAATATAATATGTTATAATATGTTGATATATTTATTTTGTTTAATATAACGTGTTGATATATTGTATTTTTTTATTAGGTGAAGTAATAAGTATATATATTAAAATCTTTTTTTGATAAGAGGTTAAAGTATAATTAGGGTTATATCTAGTTTTACATATGATATTAATGTTAAATGCTATTAAAAAACACATTATTTCATTAGTGGTAGACTCAATAATGATCACAGGGAATAGTAATAGTTTAAACTGTTTTATGTTTTGATTTGATATTTTTGTTTAATTTTGCTCATTTTGCTTGAAATTCAGTGAGAAATTATTAAATCTGCATATTTGAGTAGTTAATCCTGTATGTAAGGGGTGTTTTAGCACTTCTGCATTCAAAAATGCAATTTAAACAAAAAAAAATTGTGATTTAGTACAGATTTATATGGTCCATTTCTACATTCAAAAATGAAATTTTTTTATATGATCCATTTCTGCATTCAAGAATGTAATTTAAACAACAACAAAAATGTAATTTTGTGCACATTTATATGGCGAAATCTCATCATCCTTGAATCTAAGGAAGCATGTTAATGATTCAAGATCTGAAACCCACATTCACAAATAGGAACCAATCAATGATGGTTATCCTAATTAGTTTTTTTCATCTTAAAAAAAATTATATATATCAAAAAGTACTTGAATCATTTATTTAAATAGAATTAATGTTTGTTGGTATTTTGGTTTGACATTGTTTTGCATTAATATATATATATATATATATATATATATATATATATATATATATTTTTAATTTATTATATTAAGAAAAGTTAAATATGTTTTAAAGTTGAGTATGGATGAGATAAATGTTGATATTTTATGTTCAAATTGAACATTTTTACTTTTCCATTCAAATTGAACTTTTTTTACTTAGATGTTTTTTATACACATGGTTGAGGAAAGCAAAATTGCTAATTCATATTAATTTGAAAGCTATTCACATGTCATTTCTCATTCTAAGGTTATCTTATGAACCATCTCTTTATCTCACACACACATAATAATTTTTAATGATTTATGGTCTTTCTCCTCCTATGCCACTTTTATTAGTCCATGCCAAGGGACTATAGCAATGAGTTTGTTTTTTATGTGACATTAATTTGCTTTTTACCATAAATTTGTGTATGCCAATACAACATATGAAAAATCTATAAACTAAGTGTCATGTAACAACTCATCTTCCTCCATTCCTTGCTAGTCTAGGTCAAATTCTTTGAATTCCAATCTTTTTGACGATATAGTTATTAGTGTTAATTTTTTTCATTTTAAATCTTTACAAAATGATTTCTTTTAAGACTATGAAACTAGCCCCTAGAATCATCATCAATAATTATAGGGTGTCAGCTATCATCTCCATTTCCAAATCTACTTGGCATCTCCATTGCTGAATCTACTTGGCAGGACTAAGCTGCCATGCAACCCTTCTTTTATTTGTCTTATATTTAATCCGAGTCTTAATATTTCGATCTTTTCCACTTACCAATTTGGCATCCATCTCAATTTCATTTAGGTAGGCTCTAGGTTTTAAAAAGAAATTTTTTAATATAGATTTAATATTTTGAGATTTTTTAAATTGTTTTTATTTTTATTTTTTTATAACATTTTAATTAAATTTGTAAATAAAAAGAAAGATATGAAATTCATAATTACGAGAATTGATAATTTTCATGTTAAGTTTAATTAATTATATAACTTAGAAATAAAATATTTTTGTGTATAGTATTTTTATATTTAAATGAAAAAATGCCAATATTAGATAATTGAACAGTGTTTGGAATATGCTATGTTTTATAATAAGTCAAATGTGAGCAGTCTATAGGAAACAATGGTTAGGTTCACATATAATTTGATTTTTTTAAACAATGAGAAAATGAGGCATGTTTGAGCATATGGCAAATGTATTTTTAGTCATATGAAAAAGAATTCACATGCCATATTTTTTATTAGTCCCTGCCAAAGCAAGATTATAGCAATGAATTTGCGATTGATTTGACATTAATTTGTTTTATATTTTAAATTTGTTTGTAAAATGTAATGTTTAACTTAAGAAAATAAATATATATTTTTTAATATAGTAAAAATATTTATTTTTCTCATCTCTAATTGATTAATATATTTCAAGTTTTATTGTTACCTTCACATATTTCAATATTTAAAATTAATTACATAATCAATAACAATAGATTCTGATTGATTATACAACATATATAACACTTATTACATCACCACAATAAAATAATTTTTGAATTTTACATTTCCCAATATAAATTTTCATATCCAAACATCCCAACTAATATTATTTCTATATGAACTCAATTGGCAAAGAAATACAAAACTGATAAGTATATGGGATCCTCGTTTCCATGGATCGGCTTTCATCCTATTGCTGTTTATATAAATACTATTTGTTATTAAATAATTGTGTTAAGTGGACGGGCCCACAGGAATAATTTCTATGTTTATATAAATATTATTTATTATAAATAATATTTATTATAAATAAATAATATTTATTATAAGTATTATTTATTATATTTTTTATGTTTATATAAATATTATTTGTGATATTTAACAAATAATTTAATTAAATTTAATATTAATGTTTTTTTTAGTAATTAGAGTAGTTAAAATTTTAAAAAATTGTTTTCATATTTTATGGAGTTTGTGATATTTCCAAATTTACTTGACAGGGACTAAGCTGTCATACAGTTCTTATTTTTTTTTTAAATTAATAAAATAAATAAAATACTATTTATATTCCAATTATCTAAAAACATTCTTACAAAATCTTAATTGTGTGTTGCTACAAGATCACACCATTACATCATTCATATGACATTTAATTACAAGATTCAACACTGCCCTCAAAGTTTTATTCATTTCTTGTTGTAAAAATTAAAATTTTATATCATTGATAAAATCCCACTACGTCAAACAAATATCTTTGATGTTTAAAAGTTAAATGGCACTTAAAAATACCTATAAGTTGAATCACATCTACATTCATCTATGTTGTAATAAAATAATTGAAGTGTTGTGTCAAGAAGGAAAGATAATTTGTATGATCGCTCATTTATGTTTTATGAAACGATTTAAATCTTGAGTCCAAAAGGAAAGGCAAGATACTTTGTATCCAAAAATATTTTTCACAATGTTCCATCAATATATGTATCAATCAAGCTTTTTCTTTATACAGAATATAATTGTCAGCTCACAAACTAGGGTTTCGGCGGGATTTGGAAAGCACATTGCCTTTGTTGTATGTTTTCATCATTTGAATTCATTTGCCACTTTCAACCGACGCCGAGCCTTTTGGATTTGCGAAGTTAAAGTCAACATAAAGTATCCTTAATACTGTAGTCATGACTTTGGCAATAGAAATCAAATGTTCAAAACATTGATATAAAAATGACCTTTGGTCCACACTTTGATAAAAACATGGTCACATGGATATTGCTGCACATTGACCCAAATGCACGCGCGCTTTTGAAGCAAGGATTAAACAATAGTTGGGTTTGGGTTTGTGCAAAATGACCTATCCAAAGGGTTAAAATGTGCTCAAGAATCCTGGGAAGATGGGAGAATTCAACTTGTATGGGTGCCACAAAAAGAACACACCACCCGAGTATTGCCAGACATATGCATTACAATCTCAAGAGTCCAAAGGAGGACAATCCTCTTTAAATGAGAACCGGAAAAAACCCTTTATCAGAGCCTCCTTACTAACTGGAATTTAAAAAACAACGTATTTATTAACTGGAATTTCAACAAAGATCTCATTGGTAGCAATCTCAGTGCCTCGATAAACATTCGGGACAAACTTAAACTGACGAGGGACCTTCTGCTACAACATTGCTGTCACTAGTATTGGCTTAAACAGAGAACCCTTGCAGCATTAGCTTCATCTAACGCCCAGGCACCCAGCTCCCCTGTCCGTATTGGCTTTAAACAGAGAATCCTTGAGGCAGCATTAGCTTCATCTTACGCCCAGGCACACAGCTCCCGCGTCCTTCTTTTCATATTTGCTGAAATCACTAGCAAGACCTTGGCTAGGGGAATGATTTCTCCTCTTCGCAGAATACGTTAAGAACAGTACTAGTGCTATTGCTGTCAGCGCAACTCCTCCAACGGAGCCAGCTAAGGTACAATGAAGAGATCGATATCAATGTGATCACTCAGAGATTTAACCGGAGATTTATGGACTAAATAGGAGGAAATCGTATTTGAAAAAAACGTAAAAGTACTGGTACTGGTAAGATATCATATTTACCTATTATAATAGTAGTCTTGATTCGAGGATCTGTCTTGCCTCCGTAAGAACTATTTTCACTGACTGCAAGGATCCACGGCTTTTGGTAAGAGAATGTCGGGAGCATTTATATATAAAGATTGAATTCAAGCATTTGAGCTTTGTAATCCAATTTGTAGAAGGCAGGCAGGAAACATACCATTTGCGGGGCATTTGTCTGGATGAGAGGTGCCATCGGGGCAATAACAAAGAAATGTTGTCGATTCCGAAATGTTATAACCACAACTGCCTTGGCTCTTTAAACAATCTTCACAGCTTAGAGATCTCTTGGAGTCGACATGCCATGTTATCTCAAAACCCTGCCATGGGAAAGTCTGATCAATAATGAACTCATTGAACTGCAGATCCTCGTTCTTAATTGGTATTTGAAAATGCGCTTTACAGAAGCGTGTCCCCTCTTCCGGTCTCCAAATATCGTAATACCAATCCTCGCCACATAACTTAAGCAGGGTTAATTGATTAATTTCCTCATTACTTTTATCGCAGAGGCCCCAGATTGTGAGATTGTTGTATCCATGCACAATGCGAAAATGTGAGGCGGACCACCAGAATTGAGAGTAGTTCCCTGAAAGATTGCATTTACCTCCCCACAGATTGTCGTTGAGAAGTGTCATTCTATGATCGCTATTGTTCCCTAAGAAAGAGGATTCCGATATGTGATATTCATTTCCATTGATATCAAGCAGAGGATGGCCGTCGGAATCACACGAATGTATCTGAAACTGAGGGTCACCGCAACCGCTGCCATTTTTCCCAAAAGGATAGCTGAATTCAACGCCCGCACATGCATATTTATCCCAAAGACAATCCTGGTACTGACTGCCAAGACAAGATGTTGAGCACAGGAGGATGAGAAGAGTAGGTGCAGCAACAAGGCAAAGATGAACAGTGAGAGGCATTGAATTTGGAAGAAGAAAAATACGAATTCTCATGCTCTGCACTTTTCTCATGAGTGGTGTCTTCAACATAACAGAGGAGGCGAATGAGAACAAACTTAACAAGAAGGGATCTGCAAATACATTAAGAAGATGAAGGAGATGGATTGGTAGAGAGTGGACGTGAAGGGACCGGATGGAATTTAAAGTCAATACGCCAATTTGACTCTGTTGTACTACTTATAATCATGTGGAAATTTATGTAATTCCATGATATTTTATTTTGGGCTACCAATGCATTATAGCATCCCCTACCTTAGTGCCGGGTTTCCCTGAACGTGGTTCATTTTTCATCGGATATTCTTAGATTCGGCCTTTCACTATCATGAGTGTGCACAGCAATCTCCCGCCTTGCTGTTATAGGTCTCCCTCGAGTTGGGTCCCTCGACATGAGTCATTTTTCATCCGATATTCTTAGATTTGGCCTTCACTATCATGAGTGTGCACAGAAATCTCCCGCCTTATTATAGGTTTCCCTAGACTTGGGTCATTTTCCCTATGATATTCTTAGATTCTTAGGGTGGACATTTACGATACAGTCATAGTTTTCACAAATAACTATACATCCTCATGGTTTACATGGGATTCTACTTTGGTTATGCTTTGTTAACTTTCCTTTTTAATAATTGTAATCGATTGGTTTACATTGGATTCTAGTTTGGTTATACTTGGTTAAACTTTTTAAAATTGTAATTGATAAATTATTTTAAGTGATGCTTTTTTAATAATAACAATGAACTAACTCACAAACTAACTGACATTTACAAATAGTGGCAAATAATAATTGTTTTCATTAACACTTGAAAACTAAATCATGATAAATTTTATCACCTAAAAAAATATTTTAAATAAATTTATTTTATATATATTTTTTATATTTTACTACTTTGAATTTGAATTTGTTGAAAATAAAATTATTTTTTCAATATTTTACCATCTAAAAATATTTTAAATCCATTTTATATTTTCTCTTACATCCTACATTTTACTACTTTAATTTAGTTGAAAATTACTACTTTAAGTTTGTTGAAAATAAAATTATTTTTTCAATTGATTAAAAATAAAGTTAATTTTTTTTGGTTTGAATTAAAAAGCTCAAAACCTTTTTCCTTGAGTTTAGTAAATCACTTTCCCAATTCACTTTTTGCGAAGATTCTCTAACTTTCAGTAATTCGCTTTATCGTTACTTATATTCGATTAACACCAAAATGATACATACAATTAGAATAAATAAGAATTAAAGCTTTATGGTCAAATGTCAAGATCAACCACATGAAATCATACAATTAGAATAAATAAGAATTAAAGCTTTATGGTCAAATGTCAAGATCAACCACATGAAATGATTCCAAAATGTGCAAGATGGACCATGACAAATTATTAAGAAAATAAAAGTCACTTGGAGACGAATCCATCAACAATCCAATCCAAAATGGTTGATTTAAAAATAATAGGCTTAGGAATAAAAGTGCCAACTACTAAATCAAGTACGCAATTGACCATAGGATTTTAATTAATCAAAAGATTAGTATAACATATCACATAAGAGAACCGTGATGGGTTAATTCTATAAAAAAACTTAAGCCAAAAAGTGTACCCTTAAATTGATTTTTGAAAACAAATTAACTTCGTAATTTGGTTTACGTAAGCATTATTTCAAATTTGAAAACATAAACAAGTATTCGTGATCGCAAATTTAAAGCCAAATATGTTCCTAAAGTGAAATGAATTAAACATATCTAATTGTTAGTTTAATGACTTGAAATCTATTTATGCCATGGTTTAGCATAAATTTCAACAAAATGTTATTGGTAAACTATTAAATCTTCAAAAATTTAATTGGGTGTAGCTTGGATGGTTGTGAAGAATGATTGTCATAATGACAATCCCCAAGCCGGTCCAGTTCTCATAATGACATGAATAAAGTTCATAATGAGTATGTTGTAATGGCTTCGAGCCTATATGTATTGGAAAGTTGCCTTTGATTCAAAATTCAAAGAAATTATTCAAATAGTTCCAAGAAAAAAACATACATTTTGAAATTTATGATCATTATGCAAAATAAAAATCAATTGGGTTAATATTTCTTAAATTATCATCTAATATAAAATGAATGATGGTAGAAAAGGATATTTAAATCCTTAGGAGTTAGTTAAAATTAATTTGGTTTAATATATTTTTAGGTAAAGTATGTTTCTTTAGTATGCATTTGTAGTTATATAATACGAGAGTCATAATTATGTTTTAGACATAAAGTGATTTAATGGTTCTTCTCCTCCTTGATATTAATGACACTCGATTTATGGCTTAACACATGATTGGTCCATGATCTCTATTTAAAGAGCATTGAGGGTCATTAGTTGACGATTGATTGTGAGAAACTCATATGCAAATTATTTTCCTTTTGCATTAATACATTGACTCAAGTGGTCACGTTGGTTGGGGTCGTGAATTGTTTCCCCTTTTGAGGGTTTTAACCGTGTACTACGTTGGTGCACTCATCTTTGATATGTTTATGTGAGTGATTTCCTTAAGGTGTTCAACTTGTGTGGATATAGTCTGTTTATCGGACATAGTATTAGAGCGCTTATAAAGATCCATTCCTATTATTGATCAAGATCCTAAACCTGTGTCACAACATGCATTAAATGACTTATGTATTCTAATGTTTCTAAGCATTTTGGGTTGAGAGAACCATTCCAGTGCGCTCAGAGTGTTGTTTTTAGTAGGTAACCCCTTTTATTTTACCCAAAATGTTTATGTTTTCTCAAGATATGATCGTTTATATAAGATCTAGAGGTATACCATTTCATTTTAGTTTTAAAAAATATTATTCATTCTGTTTTAATATTTCATTTTTGTTTTTTATTCCTAGTTCGGTCCATTTCCAATCTACATATGATCATTGACCTACGCCTTCTTTGATCTCGGTAAATTAGAAACATAATAGAAAGTGTTTTCTTTTTTTGTGCATGTTCTTTTCCATGCGTTTTCTGCAATCTCGACACACTGGAAATAAAGAGAAAACTTGCATTTTCCAAGTAGACTAACTAAGATCTAATCCCAAACTTATAAAGTCTTGGATTTGTTTTTGGAAAATTTGTTTGATTTTTGTGTGTGGCCATGTTGAAATTGTAACACACCCAACCCTCTAAGTACCCTTTTAAAAGATGGGGTATTAAATTTTTCGCTTTCCTTCAAAAATATCCAAACTTCAATTTGAGGACACCATCGTCTTATGCTCACCAAGAGATTTCCAATGACTGTAAGTTTTCTCAAAATGAATCTCTAGATCGAAAGTTATGGTCCTTTGAAGTTTCTGGATATTTAATGGTCAAGTTCCTCCATACTGCCACGTGGAATCCACGTCATCGTGCCCATCCGACATGGCACTGATGTGTCTTATATTTTCATCCATGTAGGGCGTCATCGACATGGCGTTGGCGTGGCTCTTGCCACCTGGCCACCAGACCCTTGGCACTTCGGGACCTAGCCCTCCAAGTGCTTAACACTTGCTACATAATTTCCCAAGACATGGCTTGACCAGGCCTTGACACCTGTCCATTGCACATAGGACCGACGACGTCATCTCGGGATGTCAACTCTCAGGATCTTGGGACATCGACTCTTTTCACTATTCACATAGCCCAAAATGCCCGATCAAGGATGATCTAGCGCCTTGAACACGTGGCCCTGTCCTATATTACCACTTTTCTTATTCGTGGAATGACACGTGGCCACCATCACCTTGTGACATGTGGCACTTGTTTCCCTATGGACCACCTTCCCATTACACCAATTTTGGCTTGACACGTGGCACAATCACCACGTGACATGTGGATCTCCCACGTGGACTGACGTGGTGTACACATCATCAATGTACCCGAAGTTCACCCAAAAGGATGTTGACACATGTCCATTCCTTATTTGGTGGTTGATGTTATCCGATGTCACCTCAGATCTATCGAGCATCGGGTATCGACTTGTTGTTAAAGCCTTCTCCTCAGAACCTCTTGACAACCGAGATGATCCGAAATCGGATTCAGCAGGCTATCAGGGCATGAAAAATGCT
>ML780977.1:2880992-2894774 GCA_009831015.1 Picea engelmannii | reverse complement strand
TTTGGAGGTGGATCTTGTTTCGCTTAATACCGAAGCTACGGTTGACCATTTCTCTTGCCGTTTGGACCAGGTAGATATTCATCTCTCCTTCTTTCAATTACATGGTTCCATATTTGTTTCCATAGCAATATTTGAATTAAAAACAAAGCCCTAGGTCGCTCCAAAAAAGATCAAATCGACCTCTAATGAAAACGATGGGTAAAAGACATTCTTTTGAAAAAACGTTTTAGAGGGTGATAACTTAGATGCCAACACCTTGATACTTAAGTAGATGGGTTGTTTTTGTTAAAGAATCCATGAGAAACTCAAAAACCATGCCCACACAGCCATTATGAAAATCATTTTAATTAAAAACGTTTTATTGTTGCGTGATGATTATTGAATGGTAAAGAGAGGGCGTGATGATTATTGAGTGATAAAAAGAGGGTGTGGTATCTTTTGAATAGTATGGGCAATAGATTTAAAGTTTTTAGATTGCTTAAGAAATTGCTGAAAAATTGAATAATGAAATTCTTTGTTTTTTTTTTTTTTGTAGGTGATTTCGGCAACGACCATGATCGAGTGGAAAGAATGGGAGCATGAGCTCGATGATTTGGCCGTTTTGCGGAGTCCTCGTACACAGGCTGCGTTGAGATATTGTGGCCTTCTGAAATTCTTCAAGTTGCAAAAGATGAAGAAAGAAATCCTTCTGCTTGAGTACATAATCAGCTTATGGGATGTCGTGGAACAAGGGTTCCGGATCGGGACACAACTTCTAACCATCGAGTTGGAAGATGTATATTTCTTGACTGACCTCTCGAAAAGAGGGGTTCCTATAGCTTTTTCCGGACAGAGGGCGCTTCCTGAGCAAGTGGGTGTGTATCTGGCACATCATTGTGTCCCAGGAGCAAGACTGGTGGGGGGTAGAATCCCCATCAAGGATATCAGAGAGTTACCCCTTCGGTCCATTTTGTTTGCCATCACAAGTGTGATGGGAAGTACTAGCGCACATCTGGCGTCGAGATCACAGGTATTTTATGGCGTACAGTTTTTGGAGCCAACACTGTTCAACTGGAGCGCAGGGTTCCTTCGGAATGTGAAGGAATAGGTTTTGCGATGTAGGATGGGGCAGAAACAGTTCGGGTATGGTTCGTTCTTAGTCTCATTCTTCTTAGAGCATATCCCTCAGATGAAGCCTCATATTGCATTGGTGGTGCGGCCAGTGGAAGAACCACGGATGGAACGGTGGACTAGTCTTTCTCCGAGACTAGTGGCAGAGTCGGAGTTCTGTTTCACCGGTGACTTCTTTGCTTGGCTGAGACGCTAGTATCTTTGGATAAAGGAATTTCCATACGCCGATGTGGACTTCCACGAGAGTATGGATTTGATTCTACCAGCGAGGGAATATTGGGATGCATTAGGTGAGAGACTAAGCAACACCTTGTCTAGTTTTTTATGTTTTTTAAGTTTTTAATGTATATATATATATATTTTGGGTATGTGGAAGATTTTTTAATGGATGTATTGTTTTTAACATGCAGACAAGGGAGCAGTGCGCTCAGCTAAGATACCAGTACCGGGACATCGCGGGGATTCTTCGGTTGCAGTAGATCTGGGGGTACCAGTGATAGGTCTTCGGGAGGTTGAAAGAAACCTTCAGGGCCTCACGATGGGCATTCCTCCTCTACGGAGGAGAGAAGTGCCTTTGCATCCACAGAGACACACTCTGGGGGTGCCAGAGAATGTTAATTATCTACTGAGATGCGTAGTGCGCGCAGTGATATGTTACTCTGAGCACAATGCAGTGCAGAGAGATTAGAGTCTCTCTAGTGATTGTATATTTTGTATGACTTGTCAGACGATGTTGTATGGGTGTAAAGACCCAAATTTTTTCTCTTCCAAATACTTTTTTGATGTAATCAAAAAAATTTCGGTCACGCTATGTATATATATACAGTTCTGAGTTTTTACAGTGCCAAATGATTTGTATATGATGATGCCTTTAATGTGATGTGTTTTAATTTACATGTGATGTACAATTTGTTTTTATTTCATGAAACCTTATCTATGGGCAAGATACCGATCCATGATGTAATTAGCTAACGAATCCGAAACATTGTTGAGTTCTCTTGGAATATGTCTATATTCGATGTAATCAAAAATTCGTTCAAGATGACGAACTTGTAGGTGGAGACGTAGCAGGATAGGATTACGAATAACGTAGATACGATTGAGTTGATAGACCATGAGTTGGGAGTCTAGGTTAACAATGATACGAGAGATACCTAGGGAGGAGGCTTGGGTCAAAAGTCCGATGACAACGTGATATTCTGCCATGTTATTAGTCACTAGTCCTAAGCAAATACCTCTTGAACTCACCACCTCGTCAAATTGGTAAATGACCCATGCCGCCGAAGCAATGTTCCAGGTGTGTCGACTAGCGCCATCCACAAACCTGACAAAGATAGGAAAGGAAGACGTCATATGCGCATGAAAACACAAGGCACGATTGAGTTGATAGACCACAAGTTGGGAGTCTAGGTTAACAATGATACGAGAGATACCTAGGGAGGAGGCTTGGGTCAAAAGTTCGATGACAGCGTGATATTCTGCCATGTTATTAGTCACTAGTCCTAAGCAAATACCTCCTGAACTCACCACCTCGTCAAATTGGTAAATGACCCATGCTGCCGAAGCAATGTTCTAGGTGTGTAGACTAGTGCCATCCACAAAACTGATAAAGATAGGAAAGGAAGACGTCATATGCGCATGAAAACACAAGGCACCGTTATGAGTGGAAAAGGTAAAGACTCAAGCACGCGAAAAAAATAGACATACCAAACTAAAATACAATAATGTACAAAGTACACATGCTGGGTGATCTAGGCATAGTACTTCTTAAAGTAAATCCCATTCCGAGGCTCGCCTAGGGAAATTCCATCATAATCGACTAACTCGTAGGCGCCTCTGTGCAGAACACATTTTACAATGTAAGGGCCATGCCAAAGAGGTTCTAACTTACCTTTCCCTAGTTTGTCATGAGCTTGGTCATAGACGAGGACTAAGTCTCCTTCTGCAAAAGTTTGAGGATGGACGGATTTTTCGTATTGATTTTTTATCCGTTTCTGATGTGCCTCGTTAACAAGAGCAGCATCACGACGTGTTTCGTCCAGTTTGGTCAGATATAAGAAACGTTCTTCTTCGACAGAAGTATGGGGTAGGAGTTCTACTTTAAGTTTTAGAGATGAAATCTCACACTCGATTGGTAAAACGACTTCATTTCCATATACTAATTGGAAAGGAGTGAACCCAGTTGTAGTTTTCATGGAAGTACGGTAAGCCCAGAGAGTGGAGAAAAGTTGTAGATGCCAGGATGTCTTATTTTCCCCTACCATGCATTGAATCATGGTTTTGAGGACCTTGTTGATAGCTTCAACTTGTCCATTGTCCTGAGGATAGTATGGGGATGAGTTTTCATGGCAGAAACCTAACTTGACATGCAATTCACTCATCATCTGGTTCTTAAAGTGTGCACCATGATCAGTGACAATGGCGCGTGGACTGCGGTACGACCATCGTTTAGAAAGGTAGGCATAGCCTCAACCCATTTGGTAAAGTAGTCGACGATGACGATTATATAACTATGCCCCTCAGATAAGGTAGGCTTACATTGCATAAAATAAATACCCCACTTGGCGAAGGGGCCGATGGCGATAATGGGGTGTAGTGTAGTAGGGTGGGTGCATGCCTTGTTGTTAAAAATTTGGCAGGGTGGGAATTTTTTGACTACCTCAATACAATCTTTGAAAATTGAGGGCCAAAAATAGCCGGCACGTAGAATGTCTTGGGCTATGGCCATCCCAGAAAGGTGACCGCCACAGGCTCCAAGGTGACAGTCATTCAGAACGCGTTCAACCTCTGCATGAATCAAACATCGTCGAAGGATAGTATCAATACCATGGCGATACAAGGTGTCACCGACGATAAGATAACGACGAGAATGGAGGCGAATACATCGACGCTCTTCATGGGAAGTGTTAGGCTGAAAGTGTTGGGTTTGGAGGTAAAGGAGGATGTCTCCATACCAAGGATCAGAGGTGCTGATGAGGAAAAGAGTTTCGTCAAGGAGAGAATCTCTAGGTTAGATATCTTCATCAGCATGAGGGAGATCACAGATAAGTTCCGCAAACACCAGGGACTTTTTGGCTTTGGACTTCACAAATTCAAGATCGAATTCCTAAAGGATGATGATCCATTTAGAGTATTTTTCCCTGAGAACTTGACGTGTCAAGACGTGGTACATCGGGTTTGAGTCCGCAATCACAGTGGTGGTGCATAGTAGGATGTAATGGAAAAATCTCTAGACAACGATGACGGATTCCAGAGCCAATTTCTCTACATGCGAATATCGGAGTTCGGGTCTAGATAGAATCTTGCTCAGGTAATAGATCACATGTTATTCACTGTTGGGGTCCTCCTGAACTAACACTATCGTAATAGTGGAAGTAGAGGCAGCTAAGTAAAGGATGTAGTCCTTTGTATAGTCTGGAGGATGCAACAAAGGTGTGTGGGTCAAGGCATGCTTGAGAGCATCAAACGATCATTGAGTGATGTCAACCCAGATGAAAGGGGTGTTTTTTTGCAACAATGGCATGAATCCTCTAGTTATCTTAGCGTAGTTACAAACGAAACGATGAAGGAAGTTTGCTTTTCCTTGCAAACTTTGGAGTTGGGTCAAATTAGTAGGTGGGGGTAAGGCCAGAATAGCCTTAATATTTAAGGGATCCACCCGAATCCCATCTTTGGAGACAATAAAACCAAGGAGTCGACCAGATTCAACGACAAAAATACATTTATGGGGGTTCAAGCGGATACGGTAAAACCGACATCGAAGAAAAATAGCCCGTAAGTGATCAACGTGATCTGATCGATTTGATGAGTGGGCAGGTAAATCGTCGAGGTAAGGTTCTGCAATATGCTTGATATCGTGGAAAGCGTACGACATGGCCCACTGGAAAGTAGCACCAACATTTTTTAGACCAAAAGGTAGCTTTTGATAGGTGAAAGTTCCCCATGGGAAGATAAAGGTGGTCTTGTGTTGATCAACAGGTAAAATTTCAATCTGGTTATACCCAGAAAAACCATCCATGAAGGAGAAGATTATGCTCCCAGCACAATTATCAATGATCTGGTTGATGAAGGGCATAGGGTAGTTGTCTTTTGGACAAGCCTTATTGAGATCCCGATAGTCAACACAGACACAGATGGTCCCTTGTTTTTTGGCAAGAAGGACAAGGTTGGAGACCCATTCTGTCAAAGGGACGGGATAGATAAAGCCATATTTTAAAAGTTTCTCAACTTCTGTCTTTATAGCCGCGATTTTCTTGGGATGAACCAGGCGGAGTTTCTGTCGAACAGGTTTCGCGCCTGGGTAAGTCTTGATTTCATGCACGACAATCGAGGGGTCGATTCCTGGCATTTCCTCATAGCTCCAAGCGAAGACACCGCGGAATTCTTTAAACAGAGTGGTGTAAGATACCACTTCTCCAGGTGTGCAATTAGCACCAGGGTTAATGTTTTCCACAATGCCTTCTTTGATCAAAATATCAATAACGATCGTAGTAGAGATATTACCCATATTCCCCTCAGAAAGAGTATCTTGTGTGAGGATGGGACATTGTGGAGAATCGGTAACATCAGAAGGGAAGACAGAACGTATGTCTTGGTGAATTTCTTCCAAAGGTGGAAGAAAAGAGGATCGATGATGGTTATCATCCCAAGGTACGTCGTCAATACTAAGCATCTCCATTATAGATTCGTTGGAAGGGAAAATTTGGGAAATGTAATAGATTGTAGACGATAGGGAATTCAACCATGAAGACATCGAGTAGGAATCGAGTGCCAATAGATGGGGGTTTTCCGGGGAGGGAGAGGCATATTGAATAGCTACGTATGTGGCCTTGGCTGGGATAAGTGGCATGGTGTTTCCTAGCACATCGAATCCCATAGGATTAGGTACAATCCAAGGGTCAGATGATTCCAAAGATTGATAAGGCATAGTCGAAATCATATTGACGGTGGCAATATGATTTGCAGTGGGTGGAAGTGGTGTAGGGGAAGTACCCATGAGGCTATAATATTTCAACAAGCCAACACCAATGCTTTCATACATAACTGGGTGGTCTCCCAAAAAAGGAATGTTGTTGGTGACAGGAGCACGAGTGTCGGGTGTACAAAAATCTAGTTGATCGATAGTGACAATTTTGACTTGATGGGGGAATTGTACACATTGAAACACCGACGAGGCGATGACAGTCATGGCGTAGAACCAAATTCTTCCAAGTAGTAGGTTGTAATCGAGGGGGGCGTCGACCACCTTGACATCAACAGTAACAGTTTTTCCGCCCAATTGAACGACTAAGAATTGTAAAAGTCCGTGAGGATGAAAACCTCGCCCATCAAAAGCACGTAACATCGTAGGGGATTTGTTAAGGGTAGGTGATTTTAAGCCTTTCCAACAAGCTAAAGACATGACACAAGTAGAGGCTCCCTCATTCAAGATAGTTCGGTGGATTTGTTGATTGTGAACAACAACATCGATTTGAAAAGCTAGTTGGTGGGAGAGTTGAGGTTGATGATCATCCAGATTAAACGTGAGGCTATTAGATGAATTAGAATCGAAAGTGCCGATGAAATATAAGAGCATTCTATGTTGGTTGGGACAGTGTTGTAGAACTTCCAGAGCAGACATAGCACACGGTGCTTGAGCCAAATCTTCAACGATGTTGTAGTTTTGGGGCAACCCACGAACTAGGATTAAAGGTAGATTTCTGGATAGTGCTCTTGGGAGTATGTAAGATGGAGTCAAACGAAGGTTTCTCGATCTAGAGTGGTCCAGACGGAGGACTAGCAGATGGAGGACTAACGGAGGATGGTAATGGGTCTGGTGAGGAACCGTTAGTAGTTTTCGGCTTATCAGGTTTAATCGGTGTGTCATATGTCGTAGTGCGAGTGGTCAGATTAACCCTGTTAAACATGTAAATGTGGGCACTTGTCGAGGCCTCATCATGGGATTGGTTGGAACTACCCCCGGGAGTGGGGGTTTGAGCAACCAAAGATTGCTGCTATGGAAAAGGCTGAGTAAGCACAGCGGGTTGTGAATTTCCCTTAAAGATATTGGCCACTTCATCGCAATGTGGGCAGTCTCATGTGTAGTGATCATCACCACAAATGAGACATGGGAATTTTGGTTTCCGTTGTGGTTGTTTTCCGGCAGCAGGGGTTTGAGGTTGATTTTTTGGTTGTTCATTGTTGTTGTTTTTCTTTGGTTTATTTCTTCCTTTCTTCTTTCCCCCAGGTTGTTGTGAAGGGGTCTATTGGATCGCATTCACCTCAGAGACCTGAGTTTGAGGGGGGGTAGAAGAGGGTGCAGTCGAGATGGGAGCAGACGTTGAAGTGGACTGCTGAGTTATTTCAGTCGACTGGGAAGGAAATTGGGTTTTAATGGAGCCAATAACTCCATCCGTGTGCGAGGTGGACGATGGTTTGGATGGATCATTAGTGGCATGGGTAGCATTTGGGATCAACTCATACAGAGTACCATATTGTGAATAAACAAAATCTAAGTACTGAGCTCGAGCAATGGCTTCTTCCTCGGTGACTACACCACCCATAGCAACATCACGAGCGATCTGGGGTAACAATGATTTAGTGAACCATTCCACTAATAATTGGTCAGGAATGACCGCTTTGATTAGCCTTCGTCGTCATCTCCATTCATGAATATGATCAGATATATGTATGGATGTTGTCTGATGAAGGGAGGTCAATAGTTCGGTACCCGTCTCGTATCGAATGGGTAGTTGGAAGTGTGTAAGGAAGGACATGGTGAGAGAGTTGAAATCGTGAAAAGAAGCACGTGGTAGTTCAATATACCATTTTTCTACAGAAGCCGTAAGTGTTCATTGGAAAAGACATAAACGTATAGAATCGTCCATGAGGGAGTTGGATGAACAACATAGATGGAAAGTCATCACATGGTTGTTTGGGTATTCCTCGGACTTTCCGTCGAATTTTGGGATATCAGAAGGAAGTTTAACTGGAATAGCTGGCCAAACCGGAGAATGAAAAATAAGATCATTCGTTAACCGAGACAAGTTTGGAAGGTCCAGAGTTGCTAGGAAAGGTAGTTGTCAGTTAACTTGCAGGTAATACTGGTGTGGCATAGGAACACCAATAGGACCATACACTGGGTTAGACGGATAATTGTAACCAGTGGGCCCTCTTGTATAAGGTTGGTGTTGACCAGGGTACACCGGATTTGAGGTGTTTTGAGAAACATGTGCGAGAGGAGGATAATCGGATGGGTTTTGAGGATTATAAGTTGGATTTGGAATTTTTCCATAAGGAGGATATAGATGGGTCCCTTGAGGGGGGAGAGATTGTTGCGGAGCTTGAGGATTGTGTCCCCCCGAGAACTGTGGATTTCCTGGAAAAGGGATGTTCCATGGATTGGGTGTGGTAGACACATTTTATCCATACAGTTGATGGTAGGCTCTGGATTGAGGTTGCCCCCTAGCATGAGGGTGCCCTCCAAATGGATGTTGTCCTCCGGTGGGAGGATGCCCCCCAGCTTGAGGTAGAGTTCCCAGAATTTGGGAACCAGGCGTAGATGACTGACCAGTGCTGCTTAAGGGATTAAATCTACCAAGACCAGTTCCTCTGGGTTGTTGTATAGGTATAGAACTTCCAAGCATAACTTGGGTAGTAGTGACAGTGGAAGAGTTCAGTACTCTATACCCAAAAGGGAGTGATGATGAAGGTCTAGGTGTTATTGTTGTGCCAATTTCCACTTGGATAACCACCACATTACCGGCGAGAATAGTCGAAATGTGAGGGACTATTGTAGAGTGAGCCGTTTGGAGAGAAAAAGTACCTTGGGCCAATGGACGATGTGTGCGGACCAACGAATGGTGTGGCTGAAAAAATGGTAGTACCGGTAAAATGGTTTAGAGGTACAGTGTAGGTGATAGGTGCGTCAGCACCTATTCCTGCTCCATTAAGATCCCGCACCATGTGCGGTGGACTTTGAATAATTTCTGCGGTCCAAAAGGGGTCATCGACTAAAGGGTTTGAATGAGGCCCAGTCAGAATGTCAGAAGGATTGACGACGACAAATTCACTAGCTGAATTTAGTTGGAGAACACGTCTCTCATATCCCTCCAGAATGCAGAAAGCCTCTGGAGAATCTGAAACAATTCGAAAATTCTCTAAAGAGGTGGGAACTTCTTCTTGGGAGGTTATAGTGTCGTGAACCTCGCTCTGTTGAGGAGATTCCTCCATAGAATGAGGGGGTAAAGGGGTATTCTCTTCCATATTTTCTGGAGGAAGTCCCTGTAACCTCCTCGAATGACGTGGAGGGTCGATGTTGGCGAAAAGAGTCGGCGGAAAAAATCTATGGCCAACTACCGAAAAGAAGCAACATACACTAATAGAATCTAGGAATCACAACCAAGCACACAGGACCTTCTCTCGATGACCGTACTAGTTGGTGATAAAATCCAATGTCGCGTGATCAAGTCAAGAAGGGGCGGGGATATGGTGGAACAGTTACAATGGAGACCTGCTTAACGGACTTACGCCTTGGTGCAAGATTCCACGCAGTAATTGTAGATTTACCCTCCAAGGAGCCCGAGTGAGTTTGACCAATGTCTTCTCTAGGTACAGTGAGACTTCCCTTCACTGTCACCTTGTCCAAGACCCTAAAGATTATGGCCACTAAGGTTACCAATTCGCAGTCAGCCCCTGGGCGGGTAGAGTCAATAGTCCAGTCCGAACGTACGGGCAGGGTATCTAGCCCGAAATCAACTTGAAAGGCTTCCACTCAGCATTGTGGGTATACCTTTAAGCGATCCCCATAATACGATCTGACCACTACAATCAGTCAAACCATAGAGGGATAATCTCCATAGCTTTCCCGAGTGAGACCTCATGCGTAACCCCTGCATGAGAGGGGGATCCCAGGCAGACTTATACGACAATTGGATTTGACTCTCCCTAGCTCAGGATGCTAATGTTTGTTTTGGAAACTTTGGAGAGTTATGCTCACAGCCTAATCCAAAGTACTAGTCCTAGTCTACTGTTCGTGGAGGATCCTAGAAAAGAAAATGTTCTAGATAGTTTTTAATTAGCGTTCATTTTATAGCTGTTCTTTACTCAAAAAGGCTGCATGGAAGTGAAACGGATGGAGTGATGACTCAAACCCCCAAAAATGCATCAAAGATGATAAGCAGTCATTTCTGTTCGATGAATATCTATTTAAGGGAGAGAGAGAGGGTTCTTTTCACTAACAAACACTAATAAGGAATGCCCTCAAACAAATTTTCTTTGCTCAAATCCAATGTGGTGCTAAAACTTTTTGGAAATGCCTTCTAATATGTGAAATCAATCATGAAGATGTATTTCTATTGTTTGTGTGTGAATAATGATTAATTCAAAACAACACTTCTCCTGCTAATTAATCCTTTTGGATCAAGGAAACTCAGACAAGTATAAGCAGGTTGCGTACAAACAATACACCCTCTTGTTGTGATAAAAAACAAGAAGCAAAAGAAACTAAAACAAAGAAAACCAAGAACTTCACAAAAGAAAAGATGTTGAAGAACAATGACCTCAACAAAAACCAAATGAAGAGATTCGTAGACTTCTGATGTCCTTCACCAGAGTTTCTCGCTCAATAAAAAAGGAGAGAACAACAGTGCATTGGTTTCGAACTCCCAACAGCAGAAAAACTCAAAAATAATGAAGAAGGCTACAAAATCTAAACATCGAGGTGTTTGTTCTTCAGAAAGAAGGATGTCAAAGTTGAACGAGAAGAAGCATTGACTCACAGAGAGGCTCAACAAGTGAAACACAGAGACTAGACCCTGAAAAAGGCAATTCTGGAAAGGTTTTTTGCCAAAAAAGGGCTGGCACTTTGGTATAAAGGGAAACAAGCATTATAGCACTTTTTCTAACATACCCAGGGAGTGTTGGCAGTCTGTCAACACAACCACAGGGGTGCCAGGCTTAAAAAGCTCATGAAATTGTCAAAAAATCCAAAATTTCAGTCGGACTTTGGCAATCAAGCTAAGTGTGTTGGGGTAAGGAGTCAATCAGCTCATGAAATCAATCAAAAAGGGGGTGAACTAGGTCTGAAAACAATCAAAGGGTAAGACAAGGTCTATGAGGAGAAATCAAAACCAAAAATTTTCGATTCAAGGCCTCCCCAGTGGAGTCGCCAGTTTCCGTTGAAGGAAAATCTCCCTGCGGATAGGTAGATCTCCTCTTGAGAGCTAGACTCTTAACTCTTAAGACATAAGATGCTTAACGTGGACACTGAATTCCTTTCAGATCTATACAAACTAATGCATGAGGAGGAAGGAGAAAAGAAGTACCTTTTATCGACGTTTGTCCCTGCATGCTCCGAGTTGAGCTCCAATCCTTCGTTCCTCAATGAGCAGACAAACAATAGTACAACCACTTCCTACTCTATTGATATTAGCTTGAAATAGATCTATCTATCATAGACAAGTTCATGTGAGATTAAACACAAAATAGAAAGAAACAGGCCAAGCGTGTCAAATTAATGAGAACAGTGACAGAAGTAGCTTAAAATCGTAGATGTGAATGCGACAGCTTCGTCAAGTCCCCTTTGTCTAAACCTTGCTCAAAATATCCACGATCCAGACGACAACAACTTTATTAATTACTTTCCTCCAGTTCACTGTATGTTTCCTATGAGATCATAGGTTTCATGCTTCCAATTCTTCCTCCCTCTCACCATCATAGAGCCTGCTTATATAGGTTCAGAGAGGCCTAACCTCTTGAGGTATCTTTAGGGTAAGTTGAGGAATTCCCTCCTTAGATCGGGGATCTTCTCCCAAGATCATGGTTGAACCAGGAATTCGAATACATCTGCCTTCCAAACTTGAAATATCTTCCCCTTATTCTTCTCAACAGATCAACTACTTCCCAGATTAGACATCGCTCCCTCGAAAGGGGCATCAAGGCACTATACCTCTCCCTAGTAGGCTCAAGGGGGGCGTTAGCGCTCTAAAAGTCTATATCGCTCCCTCAGAAGGGTAGTTTGGTGCTATAACGCTCCCTAACACCTTATAGGAGAGCGCCAACGCTCCTAAGGGTGATATAGGGGAGCGCTCTCTCCCAAAACCTTAAATTAAGTGCTCCTTTCAGGTGGCAAGAGGTTCTTATCTCCAGTTATCCATTCATCCTTCTCTAGATCAAGTGTTTGAGGCATTTTAAGTGTCTCCTTAGTGTCGTCATCATGGCAGTATGCTTTACTTGATACTTGCGACACTTGCGAGCAACATGCGACACTTGTGATACTTGTGAGCAACATGCGACACTTGCGACACTTGCCAAAGCGAGTAATGTTGATGTGTAACAGTATATATACTCAGTTTTTGTAGTTTTGTAAGGATGGATGGTAGAGAAGAGCTCCCGAATATAATGTTTTAATGAAGCAATTGTTTTCCTGGATTTGTATCTGCATATGAAATTTTCTTGTTTAATGTAAGGCAACTCTCTTTTTCATCTGGTTTCGATCTCAGACTAAAAGATTTCATGATTGACTGATTCACATAAATTGTCATGATTGTGTTATGATAAATGATTTATTATAACACTGTTATGTTCTTTTAGTGTTTCTGCTCTTGAATATAAAAGGTTCTTGTGTTCAAGTTTTCTTTCTACAGGCTGTTAGAAGCTCGATGCCTACAACAAGCCTTCGCATTTCCTCACAGAAGTCTTCCTCCTACTCACTCTTATTACAACTTACTGTTTGAAGTTAAACCAAGACCTCATCTGCTTGTGCTTTCCTAGCCTAGTTTCTGAGTTAGAACGATATTGTTATGAGTTTATTTCCATTCATCACCCTTTATCAACAAATAGTGACATAAATTGATGGGCATCAGGCTTACTCTTGCTGCAATCTGGGAGTGACTTCTGACGCCAACAGAACCTTCATCAAAATATGCCAAATCTATGTGACACATGACCCTCTCATGTCACAACACATGGGTCATTGATGGTGTGACACATCACTAGTGGGTAGCGGGCATTGCGAATTTCTTGACGCAATGTATCTACAAAACTCTTGAAGCCCAAAATTTGGGGATTATGAGATGGTTAATTACATTAATATTGTAATTATGATGCGGTTAACTATGTTAACTATTGGGGTCACAAATCTACAAGATCTATGGCTGAGATCGCGCATGCCTAGAACCAACGTCTACCATGGTTTCCTTCATAGTCTCAATGTAGTACTGGATTTAAAGGTTGGATGGTGCATATTATTTTTTTGATTAACAGATCAACGATCACCGTCTCGACGGATTGCAGGCCTCGACAAGTTCTTGTATGTTCGAAATGCTAATACTTCCTAAACGTATGATGCTGAGATACGTCATGATGACATAAGGGTCCTCTCATGAGTTGACACGTGGCTCAAGTTTCCTTCATGGATCCATGTGCATATGTGTCAAATCAGTGTGTCACGTGGAAATACCATAGTGTGACACATGGACCAGCTATTGGGTGCCACACGGTGATTCGAAAATCCTTAGACACCACTTATTTCTTTACCATATATACATGCAACATCCAACTTGATTCATAATTAATTTCTTGATCGTATTGAGGTGATTTGTAGAAAAAATGATGATTTGCTCTTTATCCAAAAACTCATAAAATGATGATTAATTTGCAGAATGATGAGATGAAACAACAAAAAATAAAATA
>ML780977.1:2866366-2880949 GCA_009831015.1 Picea engelmannii | reverse complement strand
TATATATATATATATATATATATATATATATATATATATATATATATATATATATATATTGATGACATATATCACTTCATCTTCAAAGTCCCTTTAGATAATATGATTGTTCTCCATGATCTAAAAACACCAATTACATTACAACATGAGCTTACAAAAATCCATTTGAATGAACTCTCTTTAATTCCACTACTCAAAACAAGAAAATGATATCACCATTTAAATCCTTGTGAAATTATGAGAAATTTGACTATAAAGTCGACCAAATTCTGAACTGGCTCAATTCACCCTCTTTGGCATGCAAAACAATGTGCTAAATGTTTATTAATGGAAATTTGAGATAATACTTTTAAAAATTACCTGAAATCATAAAATTGACCTCAAATTCATGATCCTTGCTAAAAATCGTGAAAAATGAGTATAAAGTTGCTAGGTGTTGTCATTATACTTCATGGCACACTTTACAAGACAACCATACTTGGCCTCTTCCTTAGCATGCAAATCGTGACATTCGTACAACCTAAAAATCCATACTCTGCTTTGGGATTCATGCCACCTCGATAAATGTACATACCTAGGAATGCGTGCACATTAGGATTCATGCTTATATATAGGCCTAGGTCCGAAAACTTCCAGGGGGTATTGAGCAACTTAATTCCAAATATAGTAGAATCCCATAACAAGCAGGACTGTTGGAACAATGGTTAAGCCGTTGGTATATTATCTCATAGGTCTTGGGTTTGATCCTTCACATGTGTTATTTTGTTGGGTTATATTTTTATATATACTATATATATAGTATATGGTTTAAATTATGTGTGTGTGTGTGTGTGTGTGTGTGTGTGTGTGTGTCTGTGTGTGTGTTGGTTAATTCGTTAGCCCCCTGTGAATATTTGGAGTGTGGTCGTATGAAATAATGCAATAACCAGAGGTTGGGGGCCTAGTCCTCGACCCCTTTTCCCCAACTGTGCCACATTTCAACTTCAAATAATATTCATAATGTATAGTGTTAAGAAACACTATGGTGGTGTGATGGTAGGGGAGCTTTATTAAAGCTTTGAGAGGTTATGGAGGTCGCAGATTCGACCCCCGTTGACTCCATAATTTTACTAAACCATACCAATATAGGCCAATGGGAGGTCTCCACATGGCGGCCTCTCATTGGATAAACCTTGCCACGTATCAACATGTGATAGTTTCAACTGGACCGTACCTTGCCCAATCATCTACCAACTCATAGTATGTTGAGCCAATGTGGCACCTTGGGGTGTCGTCATATCATTTGTATGGTCGTGCCACATGTGACTCTTTTACCCCTTTGACTTTGACTTGTTTGACTTGAATTTTTACCATGCATAATTTTTTCATACGAACTTCGTTTGACTTATTGTTTGTGTCGTTGGAAAGTTGAGGATGAGGTATACACATTGATGCCATTTCTGAGAGAATTTGAAACAATCAAATTTTGAGGTTTTATAGATCCCCTGCGACCTCTGTGAGCATTCCAGATCCTCCTAGACCTATGTGAGCATTCCTTATATCCTCTTGGATCAAGCCTTCCCACTGAAGAACTTTTGTACCTCCAAAAGTATAAATATTCAACAACTTAGTGATTATAATTCACTCTTCCATCTTGCTGAATATTTTGGAATTTAGTCTTCATCTTGGGTATTCGATATTAGTTACTAGATCAATGTACTTCTATATACTTCTATGGAATATAGCTTTGAATATGGCCTCTGACACTGTCGCTAATAGCTCTGGTTCTAGCTCATAGATTCCCTGACAACAAAATTCCTTTTCATTGAATATTTGCAATACTTGTATCATGTATTCAACATCCACTCCCATCTCCCATTGCTGAACATAGTCCATCTCGACCAATATGAAACCAAGTCAAATACTAATCTATGCCTTGTACTTTTGGAATATATGTTCTTGTACTGCTGATGTATCTGTAGGATTCTCTGAATGAATGCCCTATCCATTGTCTCTCTTGCCTCGAAGAACAACTTGGTCTCTACTATTATCACCTGTACCTGTCTTGCTTTTGTTCAAGGTATATGTACATCCACATGAACATGAAATAGTAATTTTAAAATATTCTTATAACATGCACTTTTATGCCTCTCATTTATTGAAGATGATTATTTATCCTTTACCAGATCTAGAAAATTTTGCATTACTTCGATTCTCTTTCTTCTCTCGATCTATATGCTCCAACTGCTTTCATCCTTCCATTCCTTCACTTTTAGTTCTTCAGAATCAAGAATGTTGTATTAGACAATTCAATCCATATGTATCCCTTTAGTTGTTGTCGAAACAACACAATTTCCCATACTGTTGTCGAAAAGGCTTAGAAATATTTACAATGAGATTCCTCTCACTATAAAACAATATGTATAGGTGGCTATTTAGAAATCTTCCTAACAAGATTCCTCTCACTCTAGAACTATATGTAAGGGGGATATCTAGAAACATCTCTAACGATATTCCACTCACTCTCAACATCATATAAGGTGGAAATATAGAAACTCTCTTACAAAATCCCTCTCACTCATATAAGGAGACAATATAGAAATTTTATAGAGTCCCTCTCACTCCTATAATTTACAATGAGTGGCTTACAAGCCTTCTAGTAGACTTTAGGAGATATACATATATGCATATTATATTTACAATGAATTTTTTTAGATGGTTTAATTATGGACTCATTCTTCCCATTGTAGTGGGAGGAGTCTCATAGCTTCCAACCTCTAGCAATGCTTCTGACGCTGATGTTGAATCTGACATTGAATCTGATGTAGAATTTGATGCCGAATCCAAGTAACCATTAGACCAAACTATAAGTCTTCCCAATAACCTATGTAATCTCTCCTTGCGAATACCAAGTACTATTGTTGTGTCTAGAGCGAATTCCCTTGAATACACAAGTATCTGGCCATTTTTAAATGTGACTGCATAACCTTCATATTCAAATGCCACAACTGAGAGTAGGTTTACCTTTAAATATGGAACATACAATGTATGCTCTATTCCCAAAAATCCTCCCGACTCGAGTTGGAATCTTACATATCCATACCCTCTTATTGCTTGTCTGGTGTTGGTTCCATATCCTATATGGCAATCTGTGTCAGACTCTGAGAAATTCAAGAATACTAATCTCATCCTAGTCATGTGATGAGATGCGTTGTCCACAAACCATTCTTTGTTTTCTTTATATATCACTTTTCCAAGGTCATTCGTTAGGAAGTATTCTTTCTCAATCCTTTAAGTAAGACCATTAACTTCACCTGGATTTGTTGCTTGTCTTCTTGCACGTGTCTTTACATCTTTCCTGTTCTGCTTCAGACATAAGTACGGGTAAAGTGTCCAACACTTCTCGATATGATGTCCACTCTTACCACAATAAGAGCAAAGTGTCTTGTTTCACGATCCCATATTATCATTCCCCCCTTTCCTTTTCTTTGAGAAATGATATTTACCTTTATCCTTCTTCTTTGAGGGATTGTCTTGCACAAAATGTCTTCTTTGACACTTCTCCACATCATGGTTACTTGTGTTGAAATATTGTAACTATAAAGAGTATTCTATTTATTATTGAGTCCTTATTCATTAGATCATTCCCCTTTTGTGGATTGATCATGTTGGGCATTGTAATTGACCAAATCCCCTTTTGTGGAAGCTTCAAACCCTAAATATAATATGCAAATTGAGAAATCGGCCCTCGAGCTAATTAAAGTGGTTTTAAACACTAAGAAGACAAGTCGGCCCTGCCCAGTGAAGAGACACCTTTCCAACACCTGCCAGTTTGTATAAATAAAGGAATCCAATGCCTCATTATCTCACTCACTCATTCTCTCATCAAGTGCACAAGTTTGGTAGCTGCAGTTGGGAGAAGAAGGAAGAGACAGGTGCATTGCTCAGTGTTGGATATTCTCTAGTGTTTCGGTTTATTGTCTTGGCATTGTATTGGCTATCTATATTAAAGAAGTTTTTGATGGGTTTTCTCCCCCATGAGGGTTTCCCAGGATAAATGTTGTGTATCTTATGATTGTGTTTCTCTCAGTGATCCTATCTATGTTATTGTTATCTAGTAATTTGAAAAGAAACCTAATAATATCTCAAAACTTAACATGGTATCAAAGCTAAAATGAAGAGAGAACCTTTCACTGGATAAGAAAAAAATTAAGAGAGAACCTTTCACTGGATAAGCAAAAACTTAAGAGAGCACCTTTCACTAGATCATAATTTCAAAATTTGAAGTTTGAAAAATTAGGGTTTTCTCATAAAACCCTAAGTTACGGTTAAAGTACTAGTTGCACTATAAGTTGCAGTTTCAGAATAAGTTGCAGTTGCAGTTTTAGAATCAGTTGCAATATGAATTACAGTTGTAGTATCAGTTGAATTATCAATGACAGTACCAATTGCAGTCACCCCTGAAGTTTTAAAGGGTTGGTAATTATTACTGCTGCTACCAGATGGTGCCACCACTATCAAATGTATGTACTCACATATATTTAAACTGTTAATATTTAAATGGTATTTGCAAGAGAAGGGATATCTTGCCATATATCTAGAAGGATCTCAGATCCAACACATTCAGAGGAATAATGCAACCCAGGTTTGATTATTATGATATGCATCTATTTGTTATGACATTATTTTAATCTAGGTTTCATGTTGAAGCTATGACCATCATACTAACCTTTGGTCAAAATTAAAGTCAAGGTATTAGATTGATTAAATTTGAGAGCATAGGGTTTATTCTCTAACCTAGCCTTCTGTCAAGATAGCATATTTTCTTAGTACAAAAGACGGGTTGAAGAAAGCACTCATCATCTTGAGTGAAGCAGAAAAACAACACACACATTCTTGAGGACAAGGCTCTAGGTTCCATGTTTGATTAATTAAGTTGATAAGATTCAAAGTTGCACATGAAAAGTTGATAACTACCCCTTTACAAGTAAAAACTATAGTTGAGGTAGTATTATTTATAAAGTATTATACTTGGTAGCATGTGCGCATATTGAGATAAATGCTTAATGTAATCATTTACCAGATACAACTAACATCTCCACTAGGAGAAACTTCTTGTGTTGGTTCCAGGTTACCATGGAGGAATTCTTGATCACAACACTAGGAGAGTGTTGACCTCATTTCGTATTGTATTTCTTACTTTTGATCTTTGTTTCAGACATGTCACAAGTGATAGCTCTAAAGGAGCTACTGTGACGATTATTTGTGCTATTGTTTTATTATCAAAAGAGTATTATTCTTGCTTGTTGTTTTGTTGAACTTGTTTCAGGTCACATGTAATGACCCTGAGGAAGCTATAGTGAAGGTTGCAGAAGGCAACAGATTAGATGAGACATGAAGCAAACTATGTACATGACCATATACATTCATGTACCAAAGAATATGAAGAAGAATCTATCTTTTGAGATCCAGAGTATCTCATATGGAGATTGATTGTAAGGAGAAGAAGGCTCCAAAGATGACAAAACATTAGAACAAGAACTCACAATAGAATTGTTCAAAAGATAATGAACCCACCTTCACAGGAAGCAAAATTCACTTGAAGTCTGACTCAGCTTTTCATATTTAGACTTGGTATTAAACACCAAGTATACCTCATAAGAGATGATGAAGTCCTTGTAAAATCAGAAGAAATTGAGAGTAATCCTGATCTCAGAAAGGATCAGATGATGAGATAAATTCTAGGACTGGGAGACAGATGCCATGAGAAGATTAGATCATAGCTTCAAAAATTTCTAGGAGATATGAAATCTTCTGGGAAGATTCCCTTGTTTCAGTGACAGAGAAGGAAGCCAGTAAGAAAGACTAGGATATGGATTCTTCCGTGAGACTAGAAGAGAAGTCAGTATTGACTTCTAAGATTGATTTAAACAGATAAAGCATGTTGCAGAAGTACAAATCCTAATGTGTGTCCAGAGGATTCTCCCAACAAGAGGGAGAAGACTATGATGAGACACTTACTCCAATAATTGAAGAAATGGCTCCAGTATTCATGAAGACAACCAGAACAACCATGATTCATATATAGTATGAGAAGCAGGGGGAGACATACCCATATTTAAAATTGAGTGGTAGTTTGTGCAATACATTTTTTGGGTCATGGAGACATGACTATTATAAAATATAGAGTTACCTCCATGAAAGAAGAAGAGATACCTTCAGTATCAATTATTGATCCACTCTCAGTTTCAGATGAAGTTGTTTCCATGATGGAGTAGAGGAGTTACTCTCAGAATTCAACAGTCACAGTGAGAATGAAGCAACCATTCTCAGCTTCAAAGTAGCTGTAGGTGCAGAGTCCCAGTTCCAGAAGGAACAATTACAGAAAGAGTAGAGTAAATACTCCCAGACAATGAGACAAATAGTGCTTTATAGAAAGCATATAGAGCTAGCACATGATTGTGTAGATTGAGTTGTAGTTGAACAAGTATACCAGGTTGATACAAAGGGATGTGAAAATTTGATTTGAATTTGAAGACAGAAAGACTCAAGTCTGCAGGTTGAAGAAGGCTCTGTACAGGTTGAAGCAAGATCCTAGTGCTTGATATGGAAAATTGATAGTTTCCTAATGAGCTTGGGCTTTACCAAGAGTAAAGATGATTCTAAACTTTACCTAAAGGTTATGAATGTTGAGCCAATGACGTTGCTACTATATGTAGATGATGTATTCTTGGAAAGATGAAGAAAAAATCATTATAGATTGTAGAAGAATCTCACCACAGAGTTTGATGAAATACCTAATGCATTATTACTTAGGTCTCGAAGTTTGGCAGATCCTGTTAGCGACAAAAAAATGCACTGGAATTTTCTGCAAGAATGATGCCTAATCTTGTAGGGAAAATTTGACTAGCTTCCCTAGATCCAAATCCAAATCTTATTGCACCATTGGAAAGATTATGATATGTAGTTTAAAATCGACTATTTGAACGTGCAAAACGGACATTCCATGACTGAGACAATTGATTTTTCCCAAAGCAGATTATTTCTGGAAAATATTCATTTTCGGTGGTTTAGGCGAACAGGACGACTGTTTATTAACCACCGAAAGCTGCGCTTTCGGTGGATAACTCACCCAGAAACTTTCCCAGACAACCACCGAAAGCCTGTGTGTCCAGAATTGAACGATTTTTTACAAAGATCAAGGATTTTTGAGATGAAAAGATTCAAGATCTTTTCGAATGAATGACTTATGAATTATCAAGTTTATTCCAGCAGCTATTTTTGACAAATCATGGAGAAAAGAGTTATTTCAAAGGTCTATGGACAACTTTAATTAAGACAGAAAAGCAGGGCACTTGGCCACATCAGAAAATTTGACTTAGTCTCTATTTGAAAGTCATCATTTAGCCTTGGGAGGCTGTTCTACACTGCACCAACAATCAACAGAGAGAAATCTGGGATTGTCCTCATTTTGGGGAAGCATCCCACTTATTTTGCAATAGATTTTGACTTACTATTTTTAGCTAATTTGATCCATGTTTTCAGGATCTTAGAACTACTTTGTAATGCTATAAATATTAGAATAGAAGATGAACCAAAGGTTCGATTTTGGGTTCTATATGCTGCTACTGTAAGAAAGACCTATTCTTATTTTATGAAAAATTGCAAGCTTCCTTCAGTTGTGTTGTCAGACTTTTCTTGTTCTCTGATATCTTATGAGTGAATGTTCTTTGTTGATGCTTATTCAGTCTGCCTGTGACTGTCATCTCACTAATTGATTGATTAAGTTGATAATCATAAGCTATTTCCTTGGTTATTAAACCCATTGTGCTTGTTTTATATGAGTATAGTCTGGTTCAATAGCTAATTCCTCTTCCATTTTATCAAACCTTGTCTGATTGCATTACTAGAAGGCCTTGTGAGATTTTGTATTTCTAGACAGTCTTGAACACACAGTCCAGTCCCTAGATATTCATCTTGATCCAAAAAACCACATCAAATATTAAGAAAATATTTCCAAAAAGAGTTAGTTACCAGGMATCTCCGACATACAGCCTAGGAGAGTTTCCTGGRGTGATAACAGATCCTATAGAAGATATTCCTTAACCAAGGGAAGTATACAGTTGAAATAATGAAGAAGTTTAACATGTTGGAATGTAAATCCATGTACACACCCATGGAAAGGAAGTTGAATCTCCTGGTRGATACTTAGTCAGAATTGGTTGGTGCCACTCTGTACAAACATATTATTCGTTCGGTAATGTATCTCATGAATACCAGGCCAAATATATGTTTTTCCTTGAGTCAATATCTGGTAGAACCCAGACGTGTTCACCTTGATGATGCAAAACATGTGATAAGATACCTCAAAGGTACATTGGATTTTCGTCTCTGTTATACTAGATATCATGACTTCAGACTATATGGATATAATAATTCAAATTGAGTTGGAAGTGTTTCTGATAGAAAGAGAACTTCAAGATGTTTTTTAAGTCTGGTGTCATCCATGAATTCATGGCAGAGTAGGAAGCAATCCAGTATTTCTCCTAGCACGACAGAAGCATAATACATTGTTGCGTGTTCTGCTAGTTGTGAAGCCATATGGCTTCAGATGTTGTTGACAGATCTATTTGATCTGGAGATGGAAGCCAACATGATACTATGTGATAAATAGAGTTTCAGAAATATGACGTGTTCCATGATGAGTCGAAACACATAGAAATCCGGTACCACTTCATTCGTGAAAGGTGCAGAGAGGATCCATAAGGCTCCATTATGTTGGCACAGATGAACAATTTTTTGATGTGTTGACCAAGCCTCTGTCTCGTGTAAAGTTTAAACACTTTCGAGACAATCTTGGTGTAGTATGAAAATGGCCTCCCTCGAAAGGGGGAGTAGTGTTGATGCCATACTAGTGTTGAAGATTTCCATCTTCGTGTTGATATTGTTGTGATGCCAGCCTAGTGCTAAAGATTTCCAGCTTCGTGTTGATGTTGTTGTGATGCCAGCTTCGTGTTGAAGATTTCCACCTTCGTGATGATGTTGTTGTGATGCTAGCTTTGTGCTATAGATTTCCATCTTCGTGCTGATGTTGCTGTGATTCCAGCCTAGTGTTGAAGATTTCGAGCTTCATGTTGTTGTTGTTGTGATGCCAACCTAGTGTTGAATATTTCCAGATTCGTGTTGATGTTGTTTTGATTCCATATTCATGTTGAATATTTCCATCTTCGTGCTAATGTTGTTGAGATTCTAGCTTCATGCTGAAGATTTACAACCTAGTGTTGATGTTGATGATGCTCCAACCTTCATGTTGTGATATTGTTGTTGTTGATGCTGTATCATCCTTGTGTTGTTATTGTTGTTGACGATGATGTATTAGTGTTATACTAATCCATGTTGATGCAAATGATGATGATGCCACTTCAACTTCTTGCTAAAGATGTAGATGATGATGTTATTTCAGCTTTAATGCTGAAGATGATGATGTTATTTTAGCCTCACGCTAAAGATGATGATGATGTTACTTTAGCCTCATGTTGATGAAGATGATGATGCTACTCCAGCTCCATGTTGTGAACGATGATGATGAGAAAATATTCCAATGATTTATAGATATTCCAGTCAGTGTTCCAAATTTTGTTGATGTTGATGCCCTCTCTCTCTCTCTTGATGATGTTCTAGAATACACTTCTTGTTAAGGGGGGGTGTTGAAATATTGTAACTGCAAAGAGTATTCTATTTATTATTGAGTCATTATTTATAAGATCAATCCCCTTTTGTGGATTGATCATGTCGGGCATTGTAATTGACAAAATCCCCTTTTGTGGATTGGTCAAACCCTAAATATAATAGGCAAATTGAGAATTCGACCCCCACGATAATTAAAGTTGGTTTAACCACTAAGAAGATAGGTCGGCCCTTCCTAGTGAAGAGACACCTTCTAGTTTGTATAAATAAAGGAAGACAACGCCTCATTATCCAACTCACTCATTCTCTCATCAAGTGCACAAGTTTGGTAGCTGTAGTTGGAAGAAGAAGGAAGAGAGAGGCACATTTCTTAGTGTTGGATATTCTCTAGTGTTTTGGTTTAATGTCTTGGCATTGTATTGGCTATCTATATTAAGGACGTTTTTGCTGGGTTTTCTCCCCCATGAGGGTTTCCCAAGATAAATGTTGTGTATCTTGTGATTGTTTTTCTCTCAATGATCCTACCCATGCTATTGTTATCTAGTAAATTGAAAAGAAACCTAATAATAGCTCAAAACTTAACAACTTGTTCCATAGTAATAACATGGATACATAAACCATTTACCATTGGGAAAAGTCTTCATTCTTTCTCCTTTAGCATGAACATATTTCTCAGGATATGTTTTACACATATTACCTTTCTCTGGAATGGAGGGTAAGGCTAATTGTTTATGAAGGACTTATTCATATGAAGTTATCCTTTCTTCAACTACTCTTGAGCATTCTCCATATTGATAGGAAGAGGAAAAATATAATGAGTCATCTTTCTTGATCATGCCTTTTGAAAGAGGTAGTCCTTTTTGCATCGAAGGCTTTACATTCTCGGCCTGACAATCTTCATGGATTGGTGTTGATGGTGTCAACGTTGTTTCCTGATATGCAACTTTATTTCTAACTCATGAAAAACACCCTTATAAAATTCCTCATGAAATAACACTCGATCTTGCATCTTCTTCTTCTCTTCTTCAAGTTCTTGCAATTGCATTCCTAACTCGGAATTCTCCTTCTTTATTTTCCGAATAATGTTCTTCTGCAACCTCAACTTCATGAGGACTTTACTCATTTTTCCTTCTTGAAAAGAGTCTTCAAAATCTTCACCAACTGAACTCTTGGATCTCATCACATCAACAACTTGAAAATACACGTCAAAACTAGCTCTGATACCACTTGATTAAAAAATCCTTATACACCATTTATTTCATTACCATATATAGATGCAACATCCAAATCGATTCATAATTAATTTCCTGATCGTATTGAGGTGATTTGTAGAAAAAATGATGATGTTCTCTTTATCCAAAAACTCTTAAAATGACGATTAATTTGCAGAATGATGAGATGACACAACAGAAAATAAAAGAACTCAATATATATATATATATATTGATGACATATATCACTTCATCTTCAAGTTCCCTTTAGATAACATGACTCTTATCCATCATCTCAAAACACCAATTACATTACAACATGAGCTTGCAAAAAGCCATTTTAATGGAGTCTCTTTAATTCCACTACTCAAAACAAGAAAATGAGTTCAACATTTAAATCCTTGCAAAATTCTAAGAAATTTGACAATAAAGTCAACAAAATTCCGAACAGGCTCAATTTCATCCTCTTTGGCACGCAAAACAATGTGCTAAATGTTCATTAATGGAAATTTGAGATAATACTTGTACAAAGGACCTCAAATCACAAAATAGACCTCAAATTCATTATCCTTGAGAAAAAKCGTGCAAAATGAGTATAAAGTTGCCTAGGTGCTATCATTATACCTCATGGCATGTTTTATGAAGTCGAACCCTAGGCTAATTAAAGTGGTTTTAACCACTAAGAAGACTAGTCAGCCSTGCCCAGTGAAGAGACACCTTTCCAACACTTTCCAGTTTGTATAAATAAAGGAAGCCAACACCTCATTATCTCACTCACTCATTTGCTCATCAAGTGCGCAAGTTTGGTAGCTGCAATTTGAAGAAGAAGGAAGAGAGAGGCACATTTCTTAGTGTTGGATATTCTCTAGTGTTTTAGTTTATTGTCTTGGCATTGTATTGGCTATCTATATTAAGGAATTTTTTGTTGGGTTTTCTCCCCCATGAGGGTTTCCCAGGATAAATGTTGTGTATCTTGTGATTGTGTTTCTCTCAGTGATCCTACCTATGCTATTGTTATCTAGTAAATTGAAAAGAAACCTAATAATAGCTCAAAACTTAACAACTTGTTCCATATGAATAACATGGATACATAGACCATTTACCAGTGGGAAAAGTCTTCATTCTTTCTCCTTTAGCATGAACATCTTTCTTAGGAGATGTTTTACACATATTTCCTTCCACTGGACTTGAGGGTAAGGCTAATTGTTTATGAAGGACTTCTTCATATTTCAACTACTCTTGAACATTCTCCATATTGATGGGAAGAGGAAAAATATAACAAGTCATCTTTCTTGATCATGCCTTTTGAAAGCGGTAGTCCTTTTTGCATCGGAGGCTTTACATTCTCAGCCTGACAATTTTCATGGATTGGTGTTGATGGTGCCAATGTTGGTTCCTGATTTTCAACTTTATTTCTAACTGATTTAAAATACCCTTATGTAATTCCTCATGAAATAATAGTCGATCTTGCAACTTCTACTTCTCTTCTTCAAGATCTTGCAATTGCATTCCTAACTCAAAATTATCCTCCTTTATTTTCCGATTAATGTTCTTCTGCAACCTCAACTTCATGAGGACTTTACTCATTTTTTCTTCTTGAAAAGAGTCTTCAAAATATTCACCAACTAAACTCTTGGATCTCATCACGTCAACAACTTGTAAATACACATCAAAAATAGCTCTGATACCACTTGATCCAAAAATCCTTAGACACCACTTATTTATTTACCATATATACATGCAACATCCAACTCAATTCATAATTAATTTCCTGATCGTATTGAGGTGAATTATAGAAAAAATTATGATATGTTGTTTGTCCAAAAACTCATAAAATGATGATTAATTTGCAGAATGATGAGATGACACAACTAAAAATAAAAGAACTCAATATATATATATATATATATATATATATATATATATATATATATATATATATATATATATATATATATATATATATATATATATATATATATATATATATATATATATAACTTCATCTTCAAATTCCCTTCAGTTAGCATGACCCTTATCCATCATCTCAAAACACCAATTACATTACAACATGAGCTTGCAAAAATCCATTTTAATGGAGTCTCTTTAATTCCACTACTCAAAACAAGAAAAGGATTTCACTGTTTAAATCCTTGCGAAATTCTATGAAATTTGACAATAAAGACAACAAAATTTTGAATTGGCTCAATTTCAGCCTCTTTGGCATGCAAAACAATGCGCTAAATGTTCATTAATGTAAATTTGAGATAATACTTGTACAAATGACCTCAAATTCATGATCCTTGCGAAAAATCGTGAAAAATGAGTATAAATTTGCCTATGTGCTATCATTAGACCTCATGGCATGTTTTACGAAGTCGACCCCCAGGCTAATTAAAGTGGTTTTAACCACTAAGAAGACAAGTCGGCCCTGCCTAGTGAAGAGACACCTTTCCAACACCTTCCAGTTTGTATAAATAAAGGAAGCCAATGCCTTATTATCTCACTCATTCATTCGTTCATCAAGTGTGCAAGTTTGGTAACTGCAGTTGGAAGAAGAAGGAATAGAGAGGGGCATTTCTTAGTGTTGGATATTCTCTAGTATATTGGTTTATTATCTTGGCATTGTATTGGCTATCTATATTAAGGAATTTTTTGCAGGGTTTTCTCCCCCATGAGGGTTTCCCAGGATAAATGTTGTGTATCTTGTGATTGTGTTTCTCTTAGTGATCCTACCTATTCTATTGTTATCTAATAAATTGAAAAGAAACCTAATAATAGATCAAAACTTAACAACTTGTTCCATAGGAATAACATGGATACATAGACCATTTACCAATGGGAAAATTCTTCATTCTTTCTCCTTTAGCATGAACATCTTTCTCAGGAGATGTTTTACACATATTACCTTTCTCTGGACTTGATGGTAAGGATAATTGTTTATGAAGGACTTATTCATATGAAGTTATCCTTTCTTCAACTACTCTTGAGCATTCTCCATCTTGATGGGAAGAGGAAAAATATAAGGATTCATCTTTCTTGATCATGTCTTTTGAAAGAGGTAGTGTTTTTTGCATTGGTGGCTTTACATTCTCATCCTTACAATCTTCATGGATTGGTGTTTATGGTGCCAACGTTGGTTCCTGATCTTCAACTTTATTTCTAACTCATGAAAAATACCCTTATGGAATTCCTCATGAAATAACAATTGATCTTGCATCTTCTGCTTCTCTTCTTCAAGATCTTGTAACTGCATTCCTATCTCAAAATTCTCTCTCTCTTTTTTTTTTTTTCGATTAATGTTCTTCTACAACCTCAACTTGATGAGGACTTTAATCATTTTTCCTTCTTGAAAAGAGTCTTAAAATTCTTCACCAACTGAACTCTTGGATCTATCATGTCAACAACCTGCAAATACACGTCAAAACTAGCTTGGATACCCCTTGATCCAAAAATACTTAGACACCACTTATTTCTTTACCATATATACATGCAACATCCAACTTGTCTCATAATTAATTTCCTGATCGTATTCAGGTGATTTGTAGAAAAAATGATGATGTTCTCTTTATCTAAAAACTCATAAAATGATGATTAATTTGCAGAATGATGAGATGACACAACAAAAAATAAAAGATCTCTCTCTCTCTCTCTCTCTCTCTCTCTCTCTCTCTCTCTCTCTCTCTCTCTCTCTATATATATATAT
>ML780977.1:2837060-2855922 GCA_009831015.1 Picea engelmannii | reverse complement strand
TGATCCTACCTATGCTATTGTTATATAGTAAATTGAAAAGAAACCTAATAATAGCTCAAAACTTAACAACTTGTTCCATAGGAATAACATGGATACACAGACCATTTACCAGTGGGAAAAGTCTTCATTCTTTCTCTTTTAGCATGAACATCTTTCTTAGGATATGTTTTACACATATTACCTTCCTCTGGACTAGAGGGTAAGGCTAATTGTTTATGAAGGACTTCTTCATATGAATTTATCCTTTCTTCAACTACTCTTGATCATTCTCCATATTGATGGGAAGAGCAAAAATATAAGGAGTCATCTTTCTTGATCATTCTCCATCTTGACGGGAAGAGGAAAAATATAAGGAGTCATCTTTCTTGATCATTCCTTTTGAAAGAGGTAGTCCTTTTTGCATCAGAGGCTTTACATTCTCAGCCTGACAGTCTTCATGGATTGGTGTTGATGGTGCCAACGTTGGTTCCTGATCTGCAACTTTATTTCTAACTCATGAAAAATACCCTTATGGGATTCCTCATGAAATAACAATCGATCTTGCAGCTTCTTATATATATATATATTGATGACATATATCACTTCATCTTCAAATTCCCTTTAGATAACATGACTCTTATCCATCATCTCAAAACACCAATTACATTACATCATGAGCTTGCAAAAATCCATTTTAATGGAGTCTCTTTAATTACACTACTCAAAACAATAAAATGAGTTCACCATTTAAATCCTTGCGAAATTCTAAGAAATTTGACAATAAAGTCAACAAATTTCGGAACTGGCTCAATTTCAGCCTCTTTGGCAAGCAAAACAATGCACTAAATGTTCATTAATTAAAATTTGAGATAATACTTGTACAAATGACCTCAAATCACAAAATAGACCTCAAATTCATGATCCTTGCGAAAAATCATGAAAAATGAGTATAAAGTTTCCTAAGTGCTATCATTATACATCATGACATGTTTTATGAAGTCAACCCCCAGGCTAATTAAAGTGGTTTTAACCTCTAAGAAGACAAGTCGGCCTTGCCTGGTGAAGAGACACCTTTCAAGAACCTACCAGTTTGTATAAATAAAGGAAGCCAATGCCTCATTATCTCACTCATTCATTCGCTCATCAAGTTTGCAAGTTTGGTAGCTGCAGTTGGAAGAAGAAGGAAGAGAGAGGCACATTGCTCAGTGTTGGATATTCTCTAGTGTTTTGGTTTATTGTCTTTCAATTGTATTGGCTATCTATATTAAGGAATTTTTTTCTGGTTTTTCTCCCCCATGAGGGTTTCCCAGGATAAATGTTGTGTATCTTGTGATTGTGTTTTTCTCAGTGATCCTACCTATGCCATTGTTATCTAGTAAATTGAAAAGAAACCTAATTGTTATCACTAAAATTTCATCCGCAAATGGTTACAGGAATCTAGCATATCCAAACACCTATTAGTTCATTCATGGCCCAAAAATTCATTTCCAAAGGGCACAAACTATACAACTGATAATAAAATCATCATGCACTCATAATATAAAGGAAGCGTGTGCACGTGCCCCAGTCGAAAATGCAGGGAAAGCGCACATGCGCAACCCTGGACGCAAAAATACACACACACCTCAGAACAACGCATTAATTATTCTGGTCGACCTCCCACCCACTTCTAGTTCATCTCCCAAGTTGATTTGACCCCCAAATCCAATATGAATCCGAGTGGGGTGGTGGTCAAAGACCTGAAGGTGCCCTAAACGACCCCTTGTTCACACTAAAGACTGGTAGGATAAGGCCTCAAAGATTTGCTATAAAAAGAGGCCATGGGTGCACTATATTTCCAAGAATATATTTGTATTGTTATGTTGCCTCTATTCTCCTACAAGGAACCTCTTTCCTCATTGGAGCATACAAGCACCATTTCATTGGGCTATTCACATCACCTCTTGAGTGAATGAGATTTGGATTTCTTCACCATTTCCTTTTAGTTTTCTATTTGTAAGAAGAGATATCTCATTGGGGGTTCAAGAGACCTCCCTTGGAGGAAGAGGGGACCCATAAGTCTCTCTTTCTCTTTGGTATTTTCCCACTAATACAATATATCCATTGGTGGCATGAATATTGGTCAATTGTTTGGTTAATTTTGGTTCTAATTTTCTTATGCACTTTAGTTTAGTTTCTTTAATTGTTGTTAGATTATTTGTTTGTTTATTTATTGTTCTTGATATTTCTAACACTTGCACTAACTTTTGTACTGTCCAGATAACCCAACTGGACTTGCAAGTGTCCCTCTTTTGCTAATTCAAGTGACGAAAATGATACAACAGATTGGCGACTCCACTGGGGATAGGTATCAATTTCCTCCCCATTTGGGTTGTTTGAGCACTTATTTTTGGTTTATTTGACTTGCAGGGATCATAACTGGCCCAAGCCTACCTGCAAAAAACTAAATTCAGAGTTGATATAGGAGAATTTCATTCGAAATTTTCTTCCTGACTGTGTATCAGAAAGTGCACGAGTTTTTCATCCCACAGGCGTGCCTTCCGAGCATGTGTGCCAAGAGAACTTTGTTCCTCAGTACATTCTGTGTATGTGCACCAATAGGTCATTGTTTATCTGTGCATTGGCACCACATGTGCCTCTGTCTACTCTGCGACCCGCACATCTGTCCAAAAATTCAACATTGTAAGGGTTTTTTGTGATGTTTTTAAGGCCCGTAGAATTCTAAATATTGATTATATGCAATTTGTAATATGTACCACACTTAGATTCCCTCTCTACATGAATTGTTAGTCAAAACATAGGCACTTAGGGGGTTAAAATCCATATTTTTTGTTTTTTTGTTTTCATTTTGCCACATGGATGGCTTGGTTTGATTGTAAAAGTTAAGTTGGAATCATTCAATATCACATATATAAACACTTTCATTGGGACCAGAAATGAAACTTCAATTGTAGAGTATGCTCTTCTCTTGCACCATAGAGTGATATTGAGAATAAAAAAAACGATTGAGGGAAGATTTCATCTCCCTTAAAAGAAAAAATATGTAGGAGAGGACAATAACCCCCTTTGGGACTCCTCTTAGTTTCTTTTCAAAAACATCCTAAATTTGTAAGGGCCCATACATGCCCACATGCTACAAAGATATGATAGTTTTGAAGCTACTTTCTTAGTTTACATCACTAGGGGAGTTTAAAGATCACTGTAACGGGCCCATACATGCCCACATATCCACGATATAGGATAGTCTTTTGAAGCTTTCTTAGATTAAATCACATTAGGGAGTTTAAAGGATTGGTAAGGACCCACATGTCTACATGCTAGTTCTCTAGGGACTTTAAAATTACGCAAGGTTGTACCAATGGCATCTAGTAAGATAGATAATCAAGACTTGTAAGGACCACACGAAGTCCACATGCTGTAAGGTGACACCTAACTTATTAAAAATTTTGGCACATTTTATCACTTGCTCACACACAAAGTCACTACTCACTCACACAGTTTCATCTCGAATTGTGGAGGTTGAAGTAATTTTCACCCAAAAGGGATTTCGAAACGCCCCACCCTTTTCTTGAAGGAACTATCCACTCCCACTTAATTTGAACGAGATTGGTTCACACCCCCAATCTCACAAACAACCACATCTAAATTTTTTCTAAAAACTCACTAAGTTTTCCTCCAAAGGAGGTGCCAAAAGAATTTTTTTAGTTTAGGTAGGATCTCGGGGATATGTTTCCAAATAAATCCCCATTATCTGGTTCTCACATCTTCAAACATTAGAAGTTGTCAAATAGGGAACTTTAAATCCTCCAAGTCAAGTGTTCCTAGCACCATAAGGCAGGGAGATACCTGTGAAGGGTCGAAGGCCGAGGTCCGGTTGTTCTGTGCATCTCCCATTGAGGCACCCACCGCTTGGATGATATCCATCCCGTGACCCATTTGTGAGGCCAAAAATCTAAATGTCGCACTTTGACTGAGGTACCTAGTGACCAAATGTTAGGACATCTACCCAGGTGGAAATTGTGGGATGCAATTTCACCTTGATCGGATTTTGTGTGGCTATTGGGAAATATCCCCAGCTCTTTCGAGATATGCACCCTCTACCCCTCATTATAACTGTTTGTTTCATCCTTCACTAGTTCATCTTCCGGTGGCTTCAGACCCCACTGTCGAGTGATATTGGAAGGTCCAGTGCTATTTTAGAGGAAGGATATTAGGTCTTTTTAGGACACGGGCATTTGTTTTCTTTGTTCTCCCACACAGACCAAACCCACCTACCCACATATATGCTTCTTTGTCAAATGATTTATGTATGATACTCTTGTGATTACAAAATGATCGTGAGATATATTCTGAAGGTCCAAGTTATACAAAGTCTCTTGTTCATTTATTACTCTCATCACCATTTTCACACATTCACTTTGCGAGTCGGACATCATAGGGGACCCACAAAATCCCCGTCATTCCAAACTCTTGCTAAATCTCCCTCCTATTCTAGGGGGAGTTCCTAGTCTTTCCACTTCATCATCTCAACCCTCTCACATTCCTGTGAGTGATACTATCTTGGGATCAACTTTGCTTGGTTCCACTTTACTTGTGTCCACTTCCCAAGGCCAACTATCCACTAGTTCTCCTTTACAAGGAAGTTGGGGGCAAGATTTTTCCCAAGGGGGAAGTACAACCCCACCTAAACCCCCTCACGGGTTAGGTACACAAACCACTCACACCATGGATATAACTAACCCTCCACTGCCACTCCAGATTCCATACTTGGCTTCCCTCAACATACTTTATCTGAGTAAGCTCACCAATGATCCTATATTGCATGACCCCACATGGCACAATGCCCACCAAACTACCTTTAGACATCCCCAAGTTCGAAGGAAAGGCGAGAGACGACCCTGCTAACCATGTCATGATCTTCAACTTATGGTGCTCTTCAAAAAACATCATGGATGACTCCATCCAATTAATTTTATTTCAGAACACACTCACAAGACCATCAACCAAGTGGTATGTAGATGAAAAATCGGGGTCCCATGTGACTTTTGAATCTTTGGCCAAAGCATTATTTACCTTCTTTGTACTACCAATCTTCCATGACAATGGTATTGAACTGATCTCTGAGTTTAAACAAACCTCATCCACACATATCATTGACCACATTCATGAATGGCATCGGTGACATAGTTTATGCAAAGAAGAAACCACCAAACAACAATGCCTTGATTGGTTTCTCAGATCACTCATCTCCCTCCTTGCCAAAGATATGGCCTCCACTTTCCCCCAATATGAAGAGGAATCCATAAAGAAGGATCAGTAGTATAACCTCATTTATGTGTAGTCGGGATACTTATATACGGTACTACCTGACGTCCCAAGACCCGTACCATTCGGACAAGACAAACCTGGGATGTATCACTCAACGAACAAATTGATTGGTACTGCAACACACCATAACCAGTACATCCAACCCCCACCCATGTGTGGTACACCACAACATCCACCGATATATGGCGGACCCCCTTATTACCCTCCTCCCCCTTACCAACAACCATACCTTGTTGTACCCCCTCCACCCATGAGTGGACCCGCATTGACACCCATGATGCGTTCGGCTATACAACCAAGTTTGGGTACCCCCTTTACCTCATCCTACACTCTGAGCACTAGTGAAATAACTACGCCTTCCTATGTACCATACAGAACATTGCCACAAAATAATCCATACTTTCCATTTCTTGGTCCTCCCCAACCCATGGCTCCACTACAAGGACAACCACACACCGAGATTAACTTTGTTCAGCCCTCTCCCATTCAACAGTTTCAAAATTTTGAACAACTGAATATGAAAAATCCCAACCATCAGTTGAATAATGCCAAAAATAAAGGAAAAAACCGAAACAAAAATAATCCATGACCAGGGGGAAACAACCCCCAACAAAACCAACCTGTCGAGGGCAACGAGAATCAAGGGAACCAAAACCCCCAAGGGGGAAATCACAACAAATGCCAAGGAAATAATAACAATAACCTTTGGACAAACTTCCCTTGTGCCCTTTGTGGTAAATATGGCCATTATACTCACCATTACAACCAAATATCTGACTTTAAATGGATGAAAGAATCTATGAACGTACAACGTCCCCCAGCACCGCCTATCCCTCAGCAAGCCCCACAACAATATGTGCAACAACCACCCCCAGCTGTGTTGCAAAACTAGATTCCACACCAAGGGGTTATGAATACCCACTGGGAGATTCACCTTGACCACCACATATGGGACATATCCAAACCCTGGCACTCTTGTAGATCGCACTATCCTCACTAGCGAAGAAGAAATTCTTCTAAAAATGTGTAGTTGTTAATACAACGAACCCCCTGAATCTACTCCCACCACCTCGGAAGCAATTCCATTTACAACAGGACCACCTCTGATGATTCCACACCCTAACACTAAAACACCCCTTCATATTCCTCGCATCCCATTACGACGAAATGTCAACAACCCTCAGGCCAAGGCGATACACAATTGTAGCCTGGTTGATGACTTGGTGCAATCTCATGCCGCCATGTCAATCTTAGAAGTCCTTCAAACCTTTCCCACTCAATGGAAGTCATTACTTTCCGTCTTGGGGGTAGTCGACCCTGTTGATACTAGACTCATCACATTTGATATAGATTGTGGGGAATACCGTCTCCCCGCTTTGGTAGCTTTCCAGATACCAGTCAAAATTTAAAACATCACAGTTCATAGATGCATAATTGATGAAGGTGAATCCACATGCATCATGTCCAAAACTGTATGGAAGAAACTCAACTCGCCTGAGATAATACCTTCCGCCATTACTTTAAGAGAATATGATGGAAGACCATCCTCTTCTGAAGGGATCTTTCAAAATTTCCATGTTAAACTCAGGGGAAAAACCATCCTTATTGGCATTAAGGTTATCAATGCCCCACTCGATTACAATATCTTTTTCGGACGTAGCTACATGTACGCTATGAAGGCAGTCACCTCTTCTGTGTTCTGAACAATGATGTTCCCCCACAATGAGAAGATAATCACCATTGATCAAGTTTCACATTATGATCCTAACCCTTCCTCCAACATCAATAACATCCTACCTTTTGTCCACACTAATCCCAATGCCTACCCATCATCAAGATGGGCCCCGAAATTTTCAAAGACCCATCCTTTCTAGGGACATACCATGGAGAACCACTGCTCATACATTCCTAAGCACAAGTATGTGTTATCTCTTCCAATGGAACTAAAACTGGAGATACCATTCCTCCCACCAAGGCTTCTTCACTACCTGACATCCCACTAGTCGCAAAGATCCTACCTCAAGAATCCCTTGAGAACTCTCCCACACCACCTATTCCTGATTTCACTCTCCCCCAAGGTCACATCTCGGTTTGGGAGATAGTCCCCCGATCCATTACACAAATCCCCTTCTTCTACTCCCCACCGGGCATACAATATTTCCAGGTAGTCGCAACACTTACCCTTCCTAACATGGTGCTTGCTATTATGATCTAGTATCTACACCCACCTGTGATGGTCCCTCAACCATCCCTCCCTCCCCCAACTAAGGGAACCCCAATGCAGATCCCAATCCTAACTCTAAAGACACCACACCCCCTCCCATTGGCCAACACCACCGCTACAATTAGGGGCAGATGGAAGAAGAAATATACCACCACTCCACTCCCCCCCCCCACCCCCCTCGAGTTCAACCTCCTTGTGCACTATGCAAGAAATAAGGACACCCCACCAATAGATGTCCCTCTCTCCCCGAGCTACGTAATTTAATTCAACTCCCTCGAGCAACCACACTGTTCATCGCTTCATCCAACACACCTAATACTACCACTATGTCCCCTACTATAGGTAGCAAAGGGATGAGAACCAAATTCACATGTGACATATGTTTATAATATGGCCATTACATACACCATTGCCCCGCGCTACCTTATTTTTGACAGACGCTAACGACAGTACGCTAGAGCTTTCAACAAGAACCCCCTTCATCCACGTCATCACAAACCCATGTCACTAACATCCACTATGTCATGACCTCAGTCAGCGAACGGATGATATGCACTTACTCTCTTTTGGAATCACTTGATCATTTCACATACTAGTGTCCTACGATCATTGAATACAAGTGTCGCCAAATGGCCCTTATTCAAAATCCTACACCTCCCCCACTGCCAGAGGTACCGACAATTACCCCTACTCCATCCCCTGATCTTGTCCATATTATCTCTCCTAAGCCTGAGACACTTCCCACTCCTCCATGGTTCATGGATAGCCTATATGAGGATTTTCCCCCAAATCCCCCCAATTCTCTAGTTCATTTCCCCACGAACATCTTACACCCGACTACAATTTTCAACCCATAGTTTATTGATCAGGGATGATTTTAAGGATGGAAATTTATTTTAAAATGTAGAAACCTTGGTGAATCTCACTGATCCTTCATATGCCAACTATAAATGATTGGCGATATTTTTGTAAAAATATTCAAATTTCTAAGGATTTTAAATAGTTTTTATAAAATTTTGGTGATTTTTAAGGTAAAATAATTTTATCCTATAGAATTTGGGCGAATAATTTTTAAAATAGAGAATATCGTTTTTGGAAAAACCATGGAAAATTATCCCATGAGAAAAATTTAGCCCCTAAAATCATCCATGTTCTCGATATTTGGTTTATGTCGAGCGAACCCTCACAACTTCCTTGTGCCACCCCCTCTACATCTTCACCCCTAGAAGACAAGCACACGGTGACAGTCACCAATGTTACTCCCCTGGATCCCCTATATTCTCGCCAGTTCCACTATGACGAAGACATCCTCGAGGAATTAACTACCCCCGATTACCCATGGAATGCGCTCAATCACAGAGCACTCTTTCTCTCGCAGGAAGCCTTTGAGACCCCTAGCTAAGACTCCATATACGCAATTGAAACCAAATATTTTATCCCATCAGGGCATATAGACTGGTTCAATAACCCTATCCCTGCTGCAGATGCTTTTGAAGAAGGAAACATGGCCAACATTTCCCCCACTCTCAAAATCGATATTTCCATCAAACCTGGAACTGTAGAAGAAATCACCATTGTCGTTGCATGCTCTCCTGAAGAACTTATATCTTACAAAACTCTCTTCTAGGAATACCGGGACATTTTTTCTTGGTCATACACTGAGATGCCCGACCTTGATCCTTCTATTGTTGAACATCGTATAGACACATGGCGTGATATCACACCTATACGACCACTAACTTGGCACTCGCTAATCCTGGATCGACAGGCTCAATCTCCTGAAATATCCAAATATCCTCTAAAACCTCTCGTCCACTCACTATGGTATCATGTACAAATGAGGTGGAATTGTGGGCCCTACAACTATATATAGTCCCTTTTTCCAAACTTCCATGCTCAATTACAGGAGCTCCGAGTGTCCATTTTTCGATCCATCTTCAGCCACGGGATTAGGATCCCGCCACCTACACAGTCACATTCCCTGGGTCACCATCCATCCTAGGCCCCCAGGGAGCATTTTTCTCACACCACGCCCAGGTATGCATGCTCATGTTCAAAATTATCGAATAAATATTATATGTTCTTTATCTTCAAATATTGTTCACGTCGGGTATTTGGTTTCTATGTGTGTAGGTACTTGGTCATCACTCACCAACGCAACCCCTTCAGGTATATGATCGACACCGACATTTAATCATTCCCTCTGAATATCAATTTCATCTCCCAGTCACACCCTCCGACATTTTCCTGTAGTATCCTCACACCCGTCTCTGCAATACTATCACCTCTACTACATTTCAAGTACTGTCACCCAGTATCATTCTCGCCCACATGAGTTGTCCCATTTATAGTCCCCCTTGGCACTTCAACAATCATGCTTCTTTAACCCCCTAGGGATGGGAGTCCCAATATTTGTACACATGTTAGAGAATCATCCAAATACTTCTTCTCCTCATTATGCTAGCCTCCCTAATGGACTCCCAGAATATCTCATCATGGTTTCACTTTAACTGCACCCCCGTAGTATCATTAACCTTCCATTTTATCCACAATCAGTTTGCCAACTTGCAGATTGATCTCCATTCATTTACCTCATAAAGAAACCCACCTATGGGCCCCCCACCCTCCACCATTTCTCCATGCCACTTGCGCCCTCACAGGCCAAGACATCTTTCACTGGGGCACCCGTTGCTGTATTTGCACACTTATTCCAAATTATTCTTTATTCATTTGGTAATTGTACAAAGCCTTTGTTTCTAGCATTTACTTAGCTTTTTGTTGTCACCCTCAACGACCTTCTTTTTTTCTGGAAAAAGTAACCCGTGTCTCCCTTGGTTGGGTGATTCATTACCTTCTACACTTATTAACATTGTCCATTAACCCTAAGTATCCCACAGTCCATGTACCAACGATCCCTGAGTTTGTCCACTTTGTCACACCTATGGCACAATTTAACCCACGTCTAGTTGTCCCCCTGGCATTAGTTTCAGTTTCACGGTTGCTACCACTCATACTTAACATATATCTCCAACCAAGGGAAGTCTTGATTCTCACCACATCTTGACTTCATCCATGCACCTCATCAGTTCCTGATCTCATCCAGTGGATTTCATGAAGCCCTTTGCTTCTCAGAGTCGTGTCTCCCTTTCTGTCGATATCAACACAGTTTCCAGGAGGGCGACAATATTTTGACTCTCATTCTTTTTACAATGAGGATTCTTGAACGACATAGAGAAAAACACCCTCTGTTGTCGTTTACCCCCATAACATTCAACTTCAACACAATCTCATGTTACGGTGGGTCTTACTTTGCGACTATTGCAGTTGTTTTATACTAGCCAAAGACCTATGAAAATTGTTAGGCTATCAATTCCCACGAATTATCGACACTTCTTACAAGTGTCATCGCCTCTTTTTAGAGTATGTTCACCATCATAATTGTCCTCTTCCATTATCACACTGCCCCAAAAGGCACTGCAGTTATCTATGTCAACATACCACTTCAGTTAATGTCTTCCACATTTTGAGTTACATGACATGAGAATGGGGCATGCCCGCCTTGTTTGTACATAGATTTATTTTTCCACACCTAACGAAAGGTTTGGGTCCCACAGGTTCCCCTCTCCCTCCAATGGCTTGCTCTTGCAATCCCTCTCAACACTCTTTTTTACAATGGTACTCTCAATAGAAGAAACATTGATTCATTTCGACTATACGTATGCTCTTAACCTCACACATCAGGGGGCATCTGTTATCAGTGAAATTTCATCTGCAAATGGTTACTTGAATCCAACATATCCAAACACCTATTAGTTCATTCATGGCCCAAAAATTCATTTCCAAAGGGCACAAACTATACAACTGGTTATAAAATCAGCATGTGCTTAGAATATAAAGGAATCGCGCGCATGTGTGCCAACCGAAAACGCGGGGAAAGCACACATGTGCCCAATGCATGACTGTGGACACAAAAATATGTACACACCTTAGAACGATGCATTAATGATTCTGATTGGCCTCCCACCCACTTCTGGTTTAACTCCCAAATTGATTTGATCCCCAAATCCGAGTTGAATCTGAGTTGGGGGCTGGTCAAAGACCTAAAGGGCCCCTTGTTCACACTAAAGACCAATTGGATAATGTCTCAAAGATTTGCTATAAAAAGAGGCCATGGGTGCACTATATTTCCAAGAATCTATTTTTATTGTTATGCTGCCTCTATTCTCCTACAAGGAACCTCTTTCCTCATTGGAACATACAAGCACCATTTCATTGGGCTATTCACATCACCTCTTGAGTGAATGAGGTTTGGATTTCTTCACCATTTCCTTTTAGTTTTATATTTGTAAGAAGATCTCTCTCATTGGGGGTTCAAGAGCCCTCCCTTGGAGGAAGAGGGGACCCATAAGTCTCCCTTTCTCTTTGGTGTTTTCCCACTAATAAAATCTATCCATTGGTGGGATGAATATTGGTCAATTGTTTGGTTAATTTTGGTTCTAATTCCCTTATTCACTTTAGTTTAGTTTATTTAATTGTTGTTAGCTTAGTTCTTTGTTTATTTCTTGTGCTTGATATTTCTAACTCTTGCACTAACTTCTGTCCTATCTAGCTAACCCAACTAGACTTGTAAGTGTCCCTCTTTTTCTCATTTAGGTGAAGAAAAGGATACAACACTAATAATAGCTCAAAACTTAACAACTTGTTCCACAGTAATAACATGGATACATAGACCATTTACTAGTGGGAAAGACTCCATTCTTTCTCCTTTAGCATGAACATCTTTCTTAGGAGATGTTTTACACATATTACCTTTCTCTCGACTGGAGGGTAAGGCTAATTGTTTATAAAGGACTTCTTCATATGAAGTTATCCTTTCTTCAACTACTCTTGAGCATTCTCCATCTTGATGGGAAGAAGAAAAATATAAGGAGTCATCTTTCTTGATCATGCCTTTTGAAAGAGGTAGTCCTTTTTGCATCGGAGGCTTTACATTCTCACCCTGAAAATCTTCATGTATTGGTGTTGATGGTGCCAATGTTGGTTCCTGATCTGCAACTTTATTTCTAACTCATGAAAAATACCCTTATGGAATTCCTCATGAAATAACACTTGATCTTGCAGCTTTTGCTTCTCTTCTTCAAGATCTTGCAATTGCATTCCTAACTCATAATTCTCCTTCTTTATTTTTTGTTTAATTTTCTTCTGCAGCCTCAAATTCATGAGGACTTTACTCATTTTTGCTTCTTGAAAAGAGTCTTCAAAATATTCACCAACTGAACTCTTAGATCTCATCACATCAACAACTTGCAAATACATGCCAAAACTAGCTCTGATACCACTTGATCCAAAAATCATTAGACACCACTTATTTCCTTACCATATATACATGCAACATCCAACTCGATTCATAATTAATTTCCTGATCGTATTGAGGTGATTTGTAGAAAAAATGATGATGTTCTCTTTATCCAAAAACTCATAAAATGATGATTAATTTTCATAATGATGAGATGACACAGTAGAAAACAAAAGAACTCTCTCTCTCTCTCTCTCTCTCTCTCTCTCTCTCTCTATATATATATATATATATATATATATATATATATATATATATATATCACTTCATCTTCAAATTCCCTTTAGATAACATGACTCTTATCCATCATATCAAAACACCAATTACATTACAACATGATCTTGCAAAAAGAAATTTTAATGGAGTCTCTTTAATTCCACTACTCAAAACAAGAAAATGAGTTCACCATTTAAATCCTTTCGAAATTCTAAGAAATTTGACAATAAAGTCGATAAAATTATGAACTGGCTAAATGTTGATTAATGGAAATTTGAGATAATACTTGTATAAATGACCTCAAATCACAAAATAGACCTCAAATTCATGATCCTTGCAAAAAATCGTGAAAAATGAGTATACATTTGCCTAGGTGCTATCATTATACTTCATGGGACGTTTTAAGAAGTCGACCCCCAGGCTAATTAAAGTGGTTTTAAACACTAAGAAGACAAGTTGGCCCTGCCCAGTGAAGAGACACCTTTCCAGCACCTGCTAGTTTGTATAAATAAAGGAAGCCAACGCCTCATTATCTCACTCACTCATTCTCTCATCAAGTGCATAAGTTTGGTAGCTGCAGTTGGAAGAAGAAGGAAGAGAGAGGCACAATGCTCAGTGTTGGATATTCTCTAGTGTTTCGGTTTATTGTCTTGGCATTGTATTGACTATCTATATTAAGGAATTTTTTGTTGGGTTTTCTCCCCCATGAGGGTTTCCCAGGATAAATGTTGTGTATCTTGTGATTGTGTTTATCTCATTGATCCTACCTATGCTAATGTTATCTAGTAAATTGAAAAGAAACCTAATAATATCTGAAAACTTAACAACTTGTTCCATAGGAATAACATGGATACATAGACCATTTACCAGTGGGAAAAGTCTTCCTTCTTTCTACTTTTGCATGAACATATTTCTTAGGAGATGTTTTACACATATTACCTTTCTCTAGACTGGAGGGTAAGGCTAATTGTTTATGAAGGACTTCTTCATATGAAGTTATCCTTTCTTCAACTACTGTTGAGCATTCTCCATATTGATGGGAAGAGGAAAAATATAAGGAGTCATATTTCTTAATCATGCTCGTTGAAAGAGGTAGTCCTTTTTTCATTAGAGCCTTTACATTCTCAGCCTGACAATCTTCATGGATTGGTGTTGATGGTGCCAACATTGGTTCCTGATTTGCAACTTTATTTCTAACTCATGAAAAATACCCTTATGGAATTCCTCATGAATAACAGTCGATCTTGCAGCTTTTGCTTCTCTTCTTCAAGATCTTGCAATTGCATTCCTAAATCAGAATTCTCCTTCTTTATTTTCCTATTAATGTTCTTCTGCAACCTCAACTTGATGAGGACTTTACTCATTTTTCCTTCTGGAAAAGAGTCTTCAAAATCTTCACCAACTCAACTCTTAGATCTCATCGCGTCAACAATTTGGAAATACACGTCAAAACTAGCTCTGATACCACTTGATCCAAACATATGGAGACACCACTTATTTCTTTACCATATATACATGCAACATCCAACTCGATTCATAATTAATTTCCTGATCGTATTGAGGCGATTTGTAGAAAAAATGATGATGTGCTCTTTATCCGAAAACTCATAAAATAATGATTAATTTGTAGAATGATGAGATGACACATTAGAAAATAAAAGAACTCAATATATATATATATATATATATATATATATATATATATATCAATTCATCTTCAAATTCCATTTAGATAAGATGAATCTTATCCATCATCTCAAAACACCAATTACATTACAACATGAGCTTGCAAAAATCCATTTTAATGGAGTCTCTTTAATTCCACTACTCAAAACAAGAAAATGAGTTCACCATTTAAATCGTTGTGAAATTATAAGAAATTTGACAATAAAGTTGACAAATTCTGAACTGGCTCAATTTTAGCCTCTTTGGCACACAAAACAATGCGCTAAATGTTCATTAATGGAAATTTGAGACAATACTTGTACAAATGACCTCAAATCACAAAATAGACATCAAATTCATGATCCTTGTGAAAAATCGTGAAAAATGAGTATAAAGTTGCCCAGGTGCTATTATTATACCTCATGACATGTTTTATGAAGTCAACCCCCAGGCTAATTAAAGTGGTTTTAACCACTAAGAAGATGAGTCATCCCTACCCAATGAAGAGACACCTTTCTAGCACCTGCCAATTTGTATAAATAAAGGAAGCCAATCCCTCATTATCTCACTCACTCATTCGCTCATCAAGTGTGCAAGTTTGGTAGCTGCAGTTGGAAGAAGAAGGAAGAGAGAGGCAATTTGCTTAGTGTTGGATATTCTCTAGTGTTTCAGTTTATTGTCTTGGCATTGTATTGGCTATCTATATTAAGGAAATTTTTCCTGGGTTTTCTCCCCCATGAGAGTTTCCCAAGATATATTATGGGTATCTTGTGATTGTGTTTTTCTCATTGATCCTACATATGCTATTGCTATCTAGTAAATTGAAAAGAAACCTAATAATAGCTCAAAACTTAACAACTTGTTCCATAGGAATAACATGGATACATAGACCATTTACCAGTGGGAAAATTCTTCATTCTTTCTCCTTTCCATGAACATCTTTCTCAGGAGATGTTTTACACATATTACCTTTCTCTGGACTGGAGGGTAAGACTAATTGTTTATGAAGGACTTCTTCATATGAAGTTATCCTTTCTTCAACTACTCTTGAGCATTCTGCATCTTGATGGGAAGAGGAAAAATATAAGGAGTCATCTTTCTTGATCATGCCTTTTGAAAGAGGTATTCCTTTGTTATGGAGGTTGTGGGTTTGACCCATGTTGAATCCATAATTTTACTAAACCATACCAATATAGGCCAATGGGAGGTCACCACGTGGAAGTCTCTCATTGGTTGAAGCTTGCCATGTATCAACATGTGATTTTTCCAACTGGATTGTACCTTTCCCGGTCATCTGCCAACTCTTCTGCCCTGTCATTTTCCATATCACTTGCCCAATCAACGTACGGTTGGCGCACATGGCACCTTGGGGTGTGGCCACGTCATCTGTATGGTCATGCCATGTGTCACCCTTGTACCCCTTTGACTTTGACTTTGACTTGTTTGACATGAAATGTGACCGCTCATAAATTTTTAATATGAACTCCATTTGACTTTCCGTTTGCACCGTTGGAAATTTGATGAAAATATCTACACATTGATGTCATTTTCACGAGAATTTAGAAAAATCAAATTTTGAGCTTTTATGGATCCCCTGGGACCTCTGTGAGCATTTTGGATCCTCCTGGACATTTGTGAGCATTCCTTAGATCCACCTGGATCATGTGGACAGACCAATTCGAGACATGTCACCTTGGGTGTTGGATATTAGGACTTTCCCAACCTGGTATCGACTTTGAGAAAACTCTCAATGCCTGAGATTATGAGATGATTAATTAAGTTAACCTAGGGTTATGAACCCCAAACTTTATTATGAGATCTACAGTTAATATATCTCACGGGTAGATGTGACAGTTATCATTTATAGGGGCCAACACAATATTTTAGGCCCAAATTGACCCCACACGCAACCCATGATTGAATTATCCTTCGCCATGTGGCATCCTCAACCACACTATCTACACATGTGGCTTCCACATCACAGGTGACATCCCCCTTTCATATATATATATATATCGAACCCTACATGGGAACCCTAGAACCCTACCCACCGGGTATTGGATCGCCATACATTCTACAAAATTCTTTGCAATGAGACCCCCGGTGGTCCAGGTTCTGATTGACCTTTCAAAATAGAGATCTACGACTAAGATCTCTCGGGTTTAATATCCTACGATTGAGGATTTAGGGGTGTTAAATCTAAGGCCTCCATGCTTAGTTTGAACCCACACTTTCTCTACTGACTAATGTAACATTTCCAAGTGTCAATCCCTTGACCTCCTGTTCGCCAGACTGGCACACCACATTACACATGACGTCACATCTTTCTCTCTCCCTCGTGCTTGTGTAATGTGGTATGGAGCTAGGGGATTGAACCCTGGTCCTTGGACATCAGTGTGTCAAGAATTTGAAAGGGGATTGACTTATAATTCCTCAGAGATCTAGTGCTTTGGTGCCCTGGGATGTAGAACCCCTCTTGAGCTTACTTATTAGATTGAAGATCGATATTTCTCAAACCGTAGATCTAACAATAGAGATTCTATAGTCTATTGCACAGGGATTTTATTGAATGAACTTAGTCCATATTTGGATGGTCAAGATAGACCCTCTCCCCAGATATATGGTTGTTGTAGCTCCCAGATATACAAGGGGCTATGATGGGTAACCAACCCATCTTTGGAAATTTGAGGTTGAATCCCAACCTGGGATCAACAACTACTGTAACCCACCTATTTATTTAAGAAGTCAAAGGAAAAAGGAGGTTGTTTGGAATTAGAAATCATGTAACTCTCCTCCACACATTCTCATTGGGCTTATTATCATGTAATTTAAACCTTTCTCGATCTATTTCCCAATAAGTGATAAGCTCACTACTTATCTCCCATTTTGACAGATCGAGAAATACCCAGGGATTATCGGCCTTCTTTGGCCTCTCATACATAGCACCACCATGATTCTCCATTTGATAGTGGAGGGGATTATATCACCTCATTTATACATTCAATTATTATCTTACGTCCTGGATTCCTGCACAGGAAACCCAATACGATGATAGGTGTATCTGTGTTCTTACATGAACCATAGAATATAATTCATTTTCTCTATTTCGGGACATTACATGATATTCATATTCAGTTGTGTAACACTTGTACCATTCTATCCATCCTACTGATATTCAAATGCAAGGGTTTGCTAATACATCAAACATCATTATTATCATGTAGACATGTACATCCATAACACATTTACAGATAATAATCATTCATTTCACTCAATATACAAAACATACAAATAATTATATTTTCAGTGAAGAGTTAACCAACCAACTAACTGTGGGTGTTTTCCTCTCCACCCAACCATAGGCTCTGCGTGCTCAGTCACTTTGGAAACAGGCCATCCCTGTGCCAAGCCATGATACCACCAAGGAAATTCTCTGCACTTTTCTTCTCTCTTGCAATAGATCTCTTTTCCTCGGGTCTTCTACGGACCTCCTCCTCCCCCTATCCACCCTCATGCATTCTATTATGCTCTCTCCCCTTGTGCATCCCCTACACGTAACTCCCTGGGAAGGTTCTTGACCTGTCCCCTTCCTTCTCTTATAAATAATCTCATGGGTCAATCTGCTCAACCACCATCCCTTCCTCATTAACTGATTTTCCTTGAAATCATAGTTAAAGGGAATATCTGAATATTCCCAAAATCAAATTTTATCAGTAAGGAGGATTGGGTCCTATTTAGCATGAGGAACCCCTCTCTATGTTTTCTTCACTCTTTCCCATAGTGGTATCATGACCAGTACTTTAAGGCTTCACCCCCACAGTCGGTTATTGGCATTTACAATAATACATTTACAATGTTTTTATGCGATGGGATGGCAACCATAAATCATGATTAATTACACATAATCATAGGTTTAGAAAGGGGGTATTACAATTTCCTCCCCCTTCAAACGAATATTGTCCTCAGTGTTCTTTCTCAATAACACCTAGCATGCCTTTATCCTTCAAATGCTTTAGCATTGTCTTCCTTTTTGTCTCTCATAGTTCGATCCTCACTCAGACATTGGAATTTAAAAATTTGCCTATAACAATTTC
>ML780977.1:2799087-2809174 GCA_009831015.1 Picea engelmannii | reverse complement strand
TCATTGAGCCATTCACCTCTCCATTGAGTGAATGTGCTTGGAGTTCTTTCACCATCATTCTCATTTTATTATTGTAAGGAGAGAAAGTTTGTGAGGACACAAGAGCCTTCCTTTGGAGGAAGAAGGGACTCACAGTCCCCTTTATTCATTGTGCTTTGATTTCATCAATTGATCAGCCTAAAAACATTGGTGATATTGGTCTTTTTGTGTTTGTTATTTCTTTATCCATATGCTCATAGTTTTAGTTTTTTTTTAATTTAATTCTTGCTTATAGTTTTGTTTTTCTTTTCCTAACCCTTTCCTCTACAACTGTCATGCTCAGCAAGACCCAACTGGGCATGTAAGCACCCTTTATTTTCTCACCAAGTGACGAATTGGGTGCAAACAATAGGTTTCTTCGGAGGAATTGTTTCTGCAACCGAAAATGATCCTTTAGGCATGTATACAAAGTAACATTGAATAAAAATGTATGAAATGAATCATAAAACATCCATAGACCAGTACATACCTGCCACGCTTGATAAACTTGTTGTTTAATACTCACTAGACCTTGGAATCCTTCCCCAGATTGCTAGTCTTGGTCCTCTAGATGTTCCAAACTTCTTTGCACATAGAATAATCTTGTTTACAATGACTCAAAAGGATTTAATGGGAGAGATCCTACCAATCGTATCAATCAATTAATTTGAGTGATGAGTGAAATTCAAAAGAACCTATTGTTGAATCTCTGCAAATAAATTCTACATGAATTGATGACAGGGGTGTGGAGGGTGATGCACTGTATCGACATGTTCAAACAGTCCTTTTTTATTTACGCACAAATTAGAAACTAATGTGGAATTTTGGAATTAATTAGTTCTTTAAATGCTTCAGATCCATTTTATCTTAGAGATGAAATGTCCCATCGCATCACTTTCTTAGTGGGAAGATCGGGAATCGGTGATATCCTTGTGTATGTTCCCATTGACATCCTCTAGAGAAAACTTCTGATGCCAACTGATTTCGCCGTACGATGCTGACATGGAAAAAATGATTCAGGGTGCGATGTGGGTCTCGGGAGCTAGTAACGACTCAGGAAAAACTAAATCATATGTCTAACTACTCAGGAAATGACATGTGGAAAACGAGGACAGGTGGTTTGGCCATATATCTCAGTCAAAGTCAGGTCTTTCAACATGAGACATGTATTAAAATAAACCTAGGATTTTTGAGGCCAAAAGGTATCGGGGGTCGGCGATCGGGGATTAACTTATCACGTCCTCTATGGGATATCCTTCTAAAACTTGTCGATGCCGAAATTTATTGGGGATCGAACTTCAAAGATATTTCCATAGCATCGTTTCCTTGTGGGTTACGTCCTTGAAATCTCCTGATACCGAAAACATTTCAGAATTCGGCGATCGACGACATTATTTCATTCTTCGTTCGACGCTTTCTCTTTTCACCTTTTATCGACGCTGAAATGGATAGGTCATCGGTGATATCCTTGAGTGACGCTTGTCAAGGAAGAACAACTTTCGTTTGCCGATGCCAATGAATATCGGTGCTCGAGGACCTCGGTTCTCTTGAGTGGTTTTGTTTCATGCTTAATCCTTTCCGATGCTGAATTTCTTAAGCGTGTTAGGGAGAAGTCTTGACTGTCGATTCTTTAATTAAGTGTTAGTCTTTCAAGTTATGGGTTTTCACATGCTCAATAAAACTTTGAGAGACTTAAATGAGAAACAAAAATGATAAGAAGATGCAACATTTTTCATACTGAAGTCGAATTAGATAGTGAAAAAGAATCAAGTGGTACCCAAAAAGTAAAATTTGACATAAGATTTTTACAATGTGTTGAGTGCTCAACAAATGGCGACTTACTGGGAAAAATAATAATCTTTGTTTCTCCTTCACGTTCGACTGATACGAAAGATGGTGGAGAACCTAATCGGTTTTAAATTAGAGCTTTGTTTACCCTTACATTTGAAATTCTTCGGTTGATGCTTCTGGGTCTGCCTGTGGGGTTTTCCACCTTTATTTCTCCTTCATTTCCTGTAACTCTAACTCATGCCCTTTTAACAAAATCTAGTAAAGTATCCACTGGCCTGAAGCCTTTAATTACCTTTAATCACTTGCTACGGAGTTGCTTCGCTGCCAGTGAGTGTCCATAGCCCCGACAGAGTCACCCCGACATCACAAACCTTGCTCTACTACCAACAGGCTTCCATAGCCCCGATGGAGTTATTTGCATACCCTCTCCCACTATTCACTCATTTGGTATAGTTAACTTTGATTTCGATAGAATTACCTGAGCGAGTGGGAGAGGATGATGTATGTTTAATTTGTGAAGTGAGATAGTTTAAGGTGAATCCTTTGCTAGCTTTATCTTCGAGGTTCATGTAGTCATTTTTAGCTTTCCAACTTTCCCTTAAGGTTTCACCAGACCATCGGGTAGACCTTTTTGCATTTCTCCAGAGTTGTTCATCTGCGCGGGTTAGATAGAGGACTCTTAAAAGCAACCGTAGGTTCCTCGATGCTTCCTTTTGTTGTATGTGAGAAATGAGTTAGGAACAGAGTTCACTATGTCACATGATTTGAGTTCAACCATTGTCTTGCTAAACACAACCTTCAAAAGTGAAAAAATCAAACAATAAAAGAAAATAGAAAATAAAAGTAATTTACAGTCAACCTAGCTGAAACAACTCATGAAATACGCATACAAATCATAAAACTCAAAAACTATTTTTTTTTTTAATGGAAATATTGTTTTAGGGCTGGGTTGTTTACTGGGACGATGTCAGGTCCCCCCCTCAAATTCTATAACCGATAAGTACCTGCCCCAATATTCTCAACCACCTGGAAAGGTCCAAGCCACAGATTCTAAAACTTAGAATGTTTCCCTTTTGGCTCGTTTTCTCTGTCCCATTTTAGGACTAAGTCTCCTACTTCAAAATTCTTCTCTTTAGCCTCATTCTTGTCAAACCATCTTTTAACGATCTGTTGGTGGGCCATGAAATTTGATTTATTTTTTTCCCTCTCTTTCTCTAGCATGAGCACAGTGCCAATTTTTTGTTGTATGACTAATGAAGGTTGTCCTTTGAGATCTTGGGCCAGTTGAAGAGATGGAAGATAAATATCGTTCGAAAGAATGGCTTCCTGCCTGTAAACCAAAAAGTATGGGGAATTTCCTATAGATTCCTTGGGTGTGACCCTATCGGCCCATAGAGCATTATGGAGTAGATTATTCCAATTCCTTTGGTTATCTACAACAATCTTCTTTAATATTCTCACTAGGTTCTTATTGGTTGATTCCGCCACCCCGTTTCCTCGTGGATAATAATTTGTCGAGTACCTAATTATGATTCCTTTTTCCAGAGAAAAATCTGTTAGTAGGGTGGAAGAAAAATAAGTTGCATTGTCAAAAACTAGGACAAAAGGGACACCAAACCTTGTGATTAGCTATTTTTCTATGAATTGGATCACCACCTTCTCATTTACATGAGTCAGAGAGATGGATTTTTTCCATTTTGTGAAGTAATCAGTAGCAATAAGAATGTACTTATGTTGTTTCAAAGAACTGGGTGTAATTTATCCTATGATATCCAACCCACATTGCTCAAAAGGCCTAGAGACAGTCACTGGTTGGAGTGGGCCTATCACTCTCTTCTCCCTCCCAACACTTACTTGACAAGTTTTACAGTTTCTGGCGTAGGTGTGAGCGTCTTTGAACAAGGTGGGCCAATAATAACCATCTCTTAGTATCTTATGAGCGGTGGTGGTTCCTGCGAAATGTCCACCGACAGGGCCATCATGGAGCTCCTTTAGAACTTTGTCTGCATCTTCCCGTTTGATACATCTTAAGAGTACCCCGTCATAATTAACCCAGAAGAGTACCAAATTTATGAGGCGGTATTGTGTGGATTTTAACCTAAGAGCTCTACTTTCCCTAGGGTTGAGATTTTATGGGCAAGTCCCATGGTGCATGAGATAAGTCAAATTCTTATAACAAGACTCTGGCCCTGGGGAAATGTATGAAATTTCACCACACCATAATTCCTTTTCATTCTCCCATCCAGGGTCTTCATTTACTTGGTCCTGGGCTTCAACCGCAAGTTTGCATAACCCTTGTCCTTTAAATAGTTTGGCAGGTTTTATATCTAGATCAAACTCTTGAACTATTTCCATCTAGTTCTCTTTTTTTTCCCCCATCTCCTATTGAGTGAACAAGGAACAGATTGCAGGATGAGGTATGATTACTTTGGTATGGTTCTTAAGGATATAAGGCCTGAAGTGTTTTACTTCTTTATAAACTACATAATCTTGTTTATCTATGGCAGGGTGATTTAGCTCAGCTCCTTGGAGGTTAGTGCTCATGAATGACATTGTGGCCTTGTTGTTGTCATCATCCTTCTGATTCAATACTGTTGCTAACGATTGGTCGGAGGTGAAAGTATAGAGGAAGAAATCCCTATTGAAATTGAGACTTCGTAACACAGGGGCCTAGGATATAGCATTTCTAATATTTCTGAAAGCATCATTTTGTTCATCATCCCACTTAAATTCGACATCTTTATGAATCAGATTTTGCAAGGGTTTGATAGTTTCCACGAAATAGGGAGTGATGTTCCTCACAAAATTGATTTTCCCATAAAAGGACTACATAGCTTTCTTATTGTGAGGCAACTAGAGTTGACCTATGGCCTTAATCCTTTCTGGGTCTATGCAAATGCCTGCTTGATATATAATGTGTCCTAGCATCTTACCTTCCCCGACAATGAAAATAGTTTTCTTAGGATTTAAGGATATGTCGTATCTCCTACACCTTTCGAAAATCTGAGTTAAGTGTTGGATGTGCTCATCTCTGTTCTTTGAATACATAGTTACGTCGTCTAGATACACTACCACACACTTGTTGATTATTCCCCAAAATGATACGTCCATGGCCCTTTGGAAAGTTTCCCCTACATTGATTAACCCAAAAGGCATGTGTTTATAAGCGAAGGTTCCTGACATGGTTCAGAAGGTAGTTTTCAAATGATCTTCCTCTGAAACCAGGACTTGGTTTTAACTTGAGAAACCGTCCAGTCGAGAGAAAATCTCCGAACCAGATACGGTCTGCAAGAGTTGCTCCATTGGAGGGATTGGTTAATTGTCCTTTTCTGAAGCTCTAGTTAGGTTCCTAAAATCTACGCATAAGCGGATTTCTCCAGACTTTTTCCTCACAGGAACCAGATTTTCTACCCATGCGGAATGAATAACTTGGAACATGATTTTGGCATATAAAAGTTTCTTTAATTCCTTATACATGAGAGGATCCAGGGATGGGTGATACTTTCGGAGTTTCTGTTGGAAGGGTTTCACCTCAGGTTTTAACAGTATAGTGTGTTTAATGATACGAGTGTCATAAGTTTTCAAATCTCAGTAGGACCATGAAAAGACATCTTGATATTGTCTAAACAACTCAAGATAATCCTTTATTTCCTCTTTGGATATGGTCTTACTGAGATTCACATTATTTGGGTTTTTTGGGGTTCCAATATTTATAGTTTCATGTAGGGGATAGGAGCTACCGGTCTTTGCATTTTTAAGCCCCTTAAATCGTTCCTTCAGGTCAAAAAAATTCTCCAAGTTAGCTATCCCTTTTGGGATTGTGTGAGACTTTGATTTTTCAATAGGTTGACCTGTCCGAGGATCATCTCCTGCTGATTTTTCCTAGAATACTTCATCATCAATAGATAAGTCTTTGAAATTATCTTGGTTATTCAGAAAGTTGATGATTTGTTCATCCCCTTCGAAGACTTTCCAATTAGAAATATTGTTGGGAACCAATGGTTTGTAGAGTAGTTATACAATGAATCAGGAGGCTTCATAATCTTCTATAGGTCACAGCCTTGAAGTAGTTGTGTCCAAGGAATCAATAAGAATGTTCTTTGCTCTGGGGATTGTTTTAATATTGAAAGCTTCAAAATTCTTTATTAACCTGTGCACTTCCCATTGATAATTCTTTAGGTGCGGGGAATTGCAATGTATAGTATTCCTTACTTGTCTAATGATAATATTTGAGTCTCCAAAAATCATCAATTCTTTTATGTTTAAGTCTATGTCTTTCTCTAACCCTTGTACTAGAGCTTCATACTCGGTGGTGTTATTTGTGCATTCAAATTCTAGTCTACAGGACAATAAATGATGTTTGCCTTTTGGATCAATGAGGATGCACCCCTCCCCTGATCCTTCCTATGATTTAGATCTGTCAAAATATATGGTCCAAATCTATGAGATTAAGTTAATCATCCCTTCCTTCTTATTACTTTATTTCCCTCCTATCTTTTGTTCAGATATTTCTAGCACAGGTTCTTGACAGAAGAGGGTTTCCTCTGTCTGTATTGGCGATTTCTCTTGAAAAAACATTTTGGAGTTCTGAGTGAGAGGGACATTAGATGGAAGAGGGGAGAAGTTCCCGAAATAGGAATCACAGGAATAAATGCCTAGCACAGGGAAATCTGTGGATGAGCGTTCGTTTAGGGTTTCTAGATAAGTGACCGTATGTTTTAGGTATCTCTCCCTATCAATTCTAATCATATTCTTGTGTCCCTTCAGAGGTAGCCAAATGTGTGCCCAGTCTGTACCCATTTAACTTCTTAGACCAATCTCGACTTAGTAATAACTCATAGGCCTCTGGGATGTCTACTACAATGATGTCAATCACTTGCACAAACTTAGGATTTGTCACTATCCTGATCATTACATCTTTGAGTTCCCCCATGACCTTGACCTGGGTTTTGTCTAGTTGTATCACATGTTTATCACTCTTGAGAGGGATGGAATTTAATTTTTTGCAAATAGGCAAGGCCATCACGTTGGAATATGCTCCTGAATCTACCAAACAAGTGTGGAGGTTCCTGTTGAAGACTTCAAACGTTAAGAGGAATGGTGGGACAAAAGGTTTTCCCTTCTTATCTTTCGAGCAGGTATTCACGGTTGGTTTATTTACTAGATCCGTGGAAGTTAGAATTATTTGTTGTTCATTGCTTGTCATGGGGTTTTCTACTGATTTCAAAGCTTGTAACAAGAAATATTTTTCCCGAGGGATTCTACATATGTCCATGACCGATATATTAGCCTTAAAATTCTTTAGATATTCAACTACATTGTAGTCCAATTTGGGCAATTCTTGGGTATGGATGCTAATAGGGTTCTTACGGGGAGAAAAAGGTGCTTTCGGGTGATCAGGAGTTGACCTTTCTCCTGGCATTTGAGTGGTAGTGGAATCCTTTGAGATAGAAGGACCTTTGCTTCTCGTTTTCACAACTGAGACCTCTATGGGTGGTTCTTGAACCTGAAATAGGTCATCGGAAGGCATAATTAGGTTAGGATCCCATATCAGCATGGTTGTATCTTCTGGTGAGTCAATCTGTTCTTGGTCAGAAACATTCATAATCGAACTACTTGGTTGTTCGGTTAGGGAAACCTCATCTAAAAACCAGTTGGCCATCAAATTCATGGCATGCACCCATTGAGGGAAGTCTCTTTTAGAGTGGTTTTCCTGGGGATAAGTACAGAAAGAATAAGATGCGACATTCCCTAGATTGATATTCAAGTTAGTTGGGGGAGGTTCAATTGCTTTGAACGGTGGGTTTCTTTTAAAGAAAGGCTTATAGGGCCTTTGGCCTTGGTTTCCTTCCCCTACATTTCTCTTCATGTCTATGATCTTATTTGATAATTTCTTAACCATGCGTTGTAGAACTTCTATGTCTCCATTACCCTTGTCGAGAGTTTGTTCTGCTTGTTTCCCTGGCGGTCTAGTCAGAAGGAGTCCTCTCCTGGGAGGAGGTTGAACTTCTTTCTTAACTAAAGAGACCTGACCTTCTTTACACCCTTTCATCTGGAATTCTATCATTTTAGCTTCTTGAAAATTCTCATCTAAGGTTCGTTTGGAATCCCTCTTCACAAACATGGAAATAGAAGCTGGGAGTGCATTAGAATATACTTCGATTTGCAACTCCTGAGTTGGTTTGGCTTTAGGCTAGAATTTGTTTAATATGGTTTTGAATATTTGATTGAAATCTTTAACCTTCTCTTTTGAACTCATGGTGGCTGCAAACAGTTCTGCCATCAGAGCTCCTGTAGTGGTTTCTTCGGCAAATTTATCTAAAAAATCATTTTGAAACTTTGTCTAGCTAGTTATGGATCCTACAGGTAGGTTAAAATGCCATGTGGAGGCTGAGTTCTCAAAAGTTTAGGGGAACAACCTGTAAACTACGTCTTCATGCTGAACGTTCATAAGTCTGATTACTAGTATACATTTCTTGATATGATCTTCAGGAAATCCTGAGGTTTCTGGGTCTAACTTAGGAAGTAACTTCTCTGGATATTGGGAAAGGTTATGGACTGGTCCTGGGAGGGAAAAAACATCTCTGGCCAACCAGGGTTGATTATTCAGTGGTGGGTTTCCCCTTTCTTCATTATGGTCGTTGTTGCCTTCCATATCTTCAGATTATGAGACGTCGTCGACTGGCGTTTCGGGTATCAGATCAAGAGGATATTGGATTTTGGTGATTGTGAAATATATTAAGTCTTCTACCGTGTGCATGAAAACTTCATCGGGAGTATTGAACACTAGTCTACTTATCTTTTTTCTTCGAGAAAGTATCGAAGCTACGGACAATGCACCGATCTATAGGGTGTATTCTCTTGTGATTCTTCTGAATTGAATTAATTCCTCATGAGGAAGAGCGTAAGGTATGTCAACGTACAAAGGTTCTTCCTATGTCTAGGGTGATTTACTCCTTTCAAGAGTACTCAACATGTGTGGGATGTATTGGGAATGACTAGCCATGCACGTGGGTTGTTTTGAATCTATAAGCTGTTTGAAATACTATGTAAAATATGTATTCATCCATTCATTATCAGGCCCTCCTTCTAGCGCCAATTCTATTGATGGGTCCTAGATCCATTTATTCAACATTAGGAACCAAACCCACCACTGAGGCCCAATTAAACTCTGCATTGTTTAATAGTAGAATGGTTCTCCAGATCTTGCAATCTGACCAATTAATCGATGGGCTTTATGTTTTCTTTTGAATGCATCTGCTTCAGTTTGGACTTTCTCTTTTTTATTTTCTCTTACGTGGGACCGATATAATATGTAAGCCGATATAAACCAACTTGTCAACAACACATGATTAAGTTTAACTACTGGAGAAGAGGTTGAGCTTGGGATAACCCGCTACTCAAGCATGCAGACGACAATTTTATACCACAGGCCTAGTAATAATACATTAACCATGTGAGAATGCAATTAATGTCCGAGATACTAATTATCATAAAGAAAACACATATGTGATTAGATAATGGAAATCAAAATAATTCACCTACACTAATCATCCATCACATGATAACACAACGATTCATCTTCATCATTAAAGTAAAGAACAACAAAACATTGCACCAAATAACTTGTCAATAGATTAAATAACTCTTACTCATTACAACATCATTCATGAAACGAGATAGGAAATAGTTCTTCTCTGCATCCAATCACACATGCATTTGATGAAAATAACTTCGTCTCTGGTCCAGAAGGACTTCACTATTAATGGTAGCTCGAAAATAATTCTTGACAACCAAAAAGAAAGAGTTTCTTGCAACAACCATCGACCCTTCATTAATCGATCAATGCTCTTATTTATAATGTAAAATTAACTAAAAATAATGGCTACAGTGCAGTCAAACAAAACAAATATCGCCACGTGGCGTTCTCTACTAACAGTTTTCCAACAGTCATCTCAAGATATCCCTTTGAAACGGTGACTTTTCTCATACTCCGACCAACTGATGAATAACTCCTTATAGGTTTGGGCCCATGGAAATATGTGTTTTTCCATTGGAGCCGCGTAAATTCCTATGACCTCCACCGCATGCGCCCGATACTTGTTGGATTACTGAAAGGGGGGGTGAATCAGTAATAGCGTAATTATGATCCTTTTTCTTCAAATGTTATATCAATGTAGAATTATTATCCAATAATGAGAATTAAGAAATAAACAATCACACACATACACAGTACACCAGTGTTTTACGTGGAAACCCAAATTGGGAGAAAACCACA
>ML780977.1:2716215-2781648 GCA_009831015.1 Picea engelmannii | reverse complement strand
CCTCAGTCGACAACCCTAAGGAGTTTCTTGGAGTGATAGCATAACCCTTGAAGGATGAGGTAGTGTGTGATGTTGCCCCTCTTGATGTATGTGATGTTTTTTTGGGCCAACCATATATGTGGAAATGTCATGTTGTTTATGAGTCTCAACCCCATAGTGTCATTATTACTCTGGGGAGTCAACTCTACAGGATACCAGAGGTAGTTCGGACTATTGTTCCACCAAAACAGTGTTGCAAGGTAATCTCTCATACTACAAAATTCAACCTCTTCACAGTTTGTTCAAAGGATGCATAGAATTCCACTGCAACCACTGCATCCTCGACACCTTGTATCCAGTAGAAGAATATTTTATAATATAAGGAACATATTGTTTCTTCACCTATGATGGTTCCTACACAATGCCCCATCAATCCCAGAGACAACATGTTGGTGGAATAGATTAAACCCCACCAACAACAGGTTTGTGACATCCTTCCACAGACCAAGCGACACAACTTCTCTAGTAAGGCACGCAACTCACCAAGATTTAAATTCAACAAACACTTTCCCCTCTTCCCCAAGAACTCAACGCAACAGAGACCATTGCTTCCTAATAGGGGAGAATTGATCCAGGTGGCTATTGGTGGCCACCCACATGTTCAAAATTCCAATTGTCTCATCTTGACAATTTTTAGTTCAACATGTTTCTCTGTAATGGGGACATTTCTTTGTAATTGTGGGTTTTTCACTGGCTATCCCGAAGCCTAACATAGCATCCAAGTGGATAATGGTGGCCACCCACCTTTTCCAACTGGCTTATTTTGGAAATTTTCATGTCAATACATCTTTTTGTACTTTCAGGCCATTTTGGTGACCTAAACGGTGTTTTCTTGGCTTTCCATAGTCATACTATAGATAGAGTCAAAGTTTGATGGAATAATGCGTAGTTCTTGAAAATATCTTTCCAACAAGCTATCACATGCCTAAAATGGAGATCGTATGCAAATGTTACGACCCCAAGAAGTTGATGTACTAACTTACCCCAATGGGGCCCACATGATTTTTGGTGCTTCATCTCATAGGGTTAGGTTTTTGGATGTGTAGGGTTTTGGAATTCATATTCATTATAAAAAGGCCTTTAGATCCTCATTGTACTATATAACACCCATGTTTCCCCCAGCTTGTAATTAATCATAAAATATGATTACCATGCTAAGGCATGTGGACAATGTAAATGTATTATTGTTAAACTGCCCATAACTGACTGTTGGGGGGTGAAGCCTTGAATTACGAGCCATGATATCTCTAGAGGAAAGAAATCAGTTAATGAAGAAAGGACCAGTGGTTGAATCATCAACCACCCCCATGAATGGAAACATGGTCTAGCTGCAGGATGTCAGCTCGAAGTACCACAGAGACCTGCAGACCTGAGATTCCTTCTAACAAAAGGAACAAGACAGGTCAAAAAACCTTCCAGAGGAGGGAAGGTAAGATACATATAGATACACAGCAAGAGAGGAGACATGGAGGATGAGAGAACAAGCCCATAAGGGAGATGTGTGAACCCAAAGGAAGTGCCGAGAACATGGCCTGAATGACCTGAATGCGAGCTTGATGCTGAGGAAGCATTTGATAAACCTCGCAAGGTCGTTGTGACAGAGAGAGTTTCTCTGAGAGATGGCGTAAATTACCTAGTGATATCATGGCTTGGCATGGGGGTGGCCAGAGTGCTAAGAATGAATGCCTCTGATCCTATGGTTCGGTGGAAAGGCACACACCCATATTCAGTTAGTTGGATGCAACTTGTAATAGATAAGTATTCTCATGCCATGTGACATTGAGTTGTAATTGTGTAAATATACTGTGAATGATCTAGGGATGGATATGTTTGCTTAATGATTTATAATGTATCCCTTTTGGTGTCTTCTTGATTGTATAATTAGGAAAGTAAGAAATTATATGGATTGCACATGTTTTGTATTTGTAAATGCTTGCGCCCTGTGGTGGTTTAAGTTAGATCCACGAATTGTGAGTTCATCGACCTTGGGCATAGTTTCACGTACACATGTTGACACTCCTAGTCTCTCTGAGTCCCTTCGAGGAGGGAGTCTGTTAAATCTTGGGAGATATAGTTCATGTATGCACAGGATCTCTACAAGGCATGCAGAGACCGAGAACCACTTAAGTTCTAGAGTTGAGGTATGAGCGTAAGGGGTGCACGAAAGAACCCTTTCAAGTGTTAAGTTCATGAGGAAGAGTGCCAATCTCTTAAGCCTTTCAGAGCTAACAAATTTTAGGAAGAGTAACGAGGTTGAAGTATTGAAAGTGAAGGTTCCTTTGGTTGGGAATCATTGTAGAGAATGAAGATGAAATTAGAGAACATGCTAGTTCATAGCCTGCAATCAACCCACGTCATTGATCTCATTGGGAATGGAAGATCAACGACTAGTATTAGACTAGAGTTGAGTGAGCACTTCCTAGATTGAGGAGGTTGGACCCCACAATCACTGTGAATCATCGATCTATGAAAGAATATCGAGGGTGGGGAATCATTGTGAAGCGTGAAGGTGAAATTAGTGGACACGCTAGTTTGCGGCCCGCTATTCACCAACAATGTTGATCTGGTCGGGCTGGAATATCAATGACTCCGGTTAGACCGAGTTGGGCAATTACTTTCCATATTGTGAAGGTTGATCTCTCTGATAAAGAGCATGCATGTTGGGGCCCCGCAATCATGGTGAACCATCGGATCTGAGTGCAAAATGGATGATAGTCATCCGATCTAAGATAAATTGTATGAGTTTTAACCTTTGTGTGCCTAGGAGGATTGACTTGCCAAAGTCCCGAAGTGATTTGTGACCGTCCATCACCAAAAGGGATAGGTGGCATAAGTCTACAGACTCTGAGTAAAGACCCGAAGTAGGTCCTGGCCATTGATCACCTAGAGAAGTACATGTCAATAGATCGAAGTCTCCTGGTGAATGCACTTCAGAAGAAACGAGGGCGTAGAAGCTTGGAACTACCGAAGCCCGAAGTGTCAGATTTCACCCTTACCATTGATAGTAGGAGATGCATGTTCGGAGATCTGACACTCTAGGAAGATTTCACTCCAGAGTTTTTCATTGGTGAGTTGATCCATGTGGATATCAGTGGCCACCCACCTTTTCCAACTAGCTCAAAACAACTTTCTGACAATTTTGGCAATTTACTATTTTTAGCAGGTTTTAACTTTCGGGGCCATTTTGAGGGCCTAAATGAAGGTTTTTCGAGATCAAGGTTCTCAATTATATTCAAAGTAATAATTGATCCCCCAAAATGAATATCCTTGACAATACCTTTCCAACGAGCTATCATACGCCTAAAACGGAGATCGTATGCAAAAGTTATAGCCCCGGGAAGTTGATGTACTAACTTACCCAAACGGAGCCCACATGAATTTTGGCGGTTCATCTCCTAGGGTTAGGTTTTTGTATGTATAGGACTTTTGGAATTCCCATTTATTGTAAAAGGGCCTTCAGAGCCTCATTGTAATCATCTTCTTGCGAATGCAAGTAGATGTCACATCTCTTCTCAGAGATAAGTTGCCACCATTCTAGCGAGTCTTTCACTCTATATTTTTACAGTCTCTGTACATTTCTCTGATTAATAGAAATCACATATTAATATATATCTGTGCTTATGGTTTCATATCTGATACATTTCTGTTATATTATTGAATATCTGCAATATCTCTGTGAATTTCTTGATTATATCTCCACTCTCATTTCGTGCCGAAAATAATCCTGATCATGAGTACTTGAGACTCCTGAAGCATGAAGCCCCAAAGTGATCTGAAGCTGTTGATTCATGGGAGACATGTGTCGATAGATCACTAACTCTAGGTAAAATCCTTTCAGGAGAAAGTGAGCATGAAAAGGTAGAAACTCTCGAATGCCATAATCCCAAAGTAAACCAATACCGTTGATCGGGAAGGATGTGTGGTGCATGATCTATGATTCTAGAAGAATGTACTCTGGGAGGACAAATTTTTGGAGCGTTCAGATCACCCGAACACCAAAGTCCCGAAGTGATTTGGGATCGTTCATCGCCAAGAAGGGAACGTGGCGACAGATCATTAACTATGGGTAAAAGAACTCTGGGAGAACATGAAGAAGAATAGTTTGAAATCGTTGAAGCCCGAACAGTCGAAACAGTCGGGAGTCGTTGATCTGTGGAGAGGACACATGTCATCAGATTGTGGACTCTGAGTAAAATATTCTAGGAGAAACTTAGTGTGAGGAAAAATGAGATTTGAGACCTCTAAAAGCTGAAGTCCCGAAGAAGATGAGAGCCATCGATTTGAAGGTGGACACACAGTGCCAGATCCAGAACTTTAGAGGAAAGCAAAGGGGGAAAATGCCTAAGCCCTAGAGGATAATATCAACCATTGATCGAGAAGGGAATCGAGGGGCAATCGATCTGGTTGAAAGGGCCAAAGTCTCGAAGCAAAAGAAGAGTCGCTTATTGAGGAGGGCATGTGGCGGACGATTGGTTATTTCAGAGAAATTGCTCCGAAAGAAATGAAGTTTTGAGAATTGAGATTCCCAAAGCCCGAAGGGAGAAATCAATCACAACCATTGATTGAAATGGATAGGTGTCAGTAGATCTTCCACTTTAAAATATTTCCATGTGGAGAAAAGCGAGGATTGAGAACGAAAACTCCTAAAGTCCGACCTCACGGAGAAGATCGTGGTTGTAGATCAAAGGGAGACAGGTGGCAATAGATCTGAAGGTCGAACTTCGGAAGATTTACGCGCAGGAAAAAGTTGAGAGTTGAAACCCCCGAATCTCGAAGTCCGAAGTAAATCTAGACTGTCAGATCCAGAGGAGCATGTGGCGACAGATCACAAGTTTCAGATAAATGCATCTGGATTTTCAGTTAAGAATTGAGAAACCCAAAGTCCAAAGACCCGAAGGGATCGTAGCCTTCGATCTGTGGAAGACATGTGTTAGTGGACCGTCAACTTAGGATAAAATCCATTGGGGGGAAATGATAGTTGAGATTTGAGATTTTCGAAGCCCAGAATCTCGAAATGATCGAAGTCATCAGTCTAAGAGGATACGTGGCAGGAGATTTGTCATTGCGGGAAAAGGCGAGGTTTGAGAGTTGAGAACTCTGAAACCCGAATCATGAAAAAAATATCGTCTGTTTATTTGAAAGGGACAGATCTGAGCCATCAATTCAAAATCACCATTAATTTTGTAAGATCAATGGTCCCATCGCATTGCGAGGACTCAAGGTGCACGAAATTTAAAAAGTTGAGGGCGGGCCGCAATCTAGACCACAGTTTTGGAGAAAGGACATGTGGAGGCTCAAGAAGAATTGTGGGGGAAAATGTAGTTTGGTTTCAAACCAACCTTGTCCATACCCTCAATTGCATGGTTACATAAGGCCATCGCCCAAGGTCATATCAAAGAAGGGGTTTATCAAAAAAGGAGCTAGTGCCTAGACTTAAAGATTTTGCAAGAGTAAAAGGGGAAGGTCACGGGTACCATTAGACCTACACCTGGAAGTCAAAAGGGTCTTCTTTTAATTACAAAATGAGACCATCAAGGTATCAGAGAGTCATTTGTCTCTAGAATCGAAGATCCTTGACTAGGAGGTCGGACTAGTTCCCCGACTTTCCAAATTAGAAACCATGGATGGAGAATCTATCCTTTAAGAAAAGTGAAAATGTTTATGCCCCGTCGTGGGTGTGTTACAAATTGGTATCATAGCATGATTACAACACTTGGCCTTCTTGGGCTCATGTACGAGTTGCATAAGGAGATATTTTTATATGCATTTAAGCCTTGAGGAGAAGGACTGTAGATTGAACCTGTGATTTTGGGAATTCTTGTTGAATTTCAACAGAATAATTTCTTTATCCCTTTGTCAAAGTGATAACTACTCTTACCGGAGTAGGGATATGCTAATTACCATTTATAATAAGACTTGAATTTGGATAGTTGAAGGTGGAAGGGTTCTATGAAGAGTAGCTGAAGCCCGAAGGATGGATGACCTGGTGTTCGTAACACTGCTTCTAAGCATGGGTAGTTGGAAATTTGGGCACTGATGATGGTGGATTATGTAATGGTTAATACCTTTGTGGGCCTAAAGGAATCTTATAGGATCAGGTAGGATACATAGAAGTTATATTTACTTATTTATATTAAACTCAGAGTATATAACTCCTCATGACTAGAGAAAAGTGAGATGGGTAAAACCCTATGGATGTTGAGGCAAGAAGGTTTTCTTGCTAGACATTGTTGCATAAAGAGGAAAGTGACCCTGGTTGGTTATTGCCTTGAGGGAAGGCACCATCAATATGAGATATGACTGTGAGATTAGTCTTGTAAGTGACTAAAATCTCAAGCTGAAGGACACTAATGATGAAATTAAACTATAAAGTGAATGCATGAGGTAAAAAGGTACAAGAGATGCACCTACTTATACACGAATGTGTATACATGATCATAAGGATGATTGGAAGAACCTTGGGAAAAGGATATAGAAGTCTGTTATGTCCATGTGTGTGAAGGAAATGGAAAAAGTGCAAGCAATAAGATAGCATGATGAATAATTATATGTGTTTAATCATGTTCGAGTGCATGGGTTAATTCATTGTGGAGATTCCTAATATGAAGCTTAATATTAATACCAGTTAGTTATGAATGATATTAAACGTGAAATTGATGCATATGTATGATGTAAGTTAACAAAACCAGAATATGTATGGATACATAATTTGGGTACATGACAAAGATGCATGTTTATATTCCTTATGAGATATTTGGTAAACTACGGAATCTAACTCAAGATTGAGGCCATCACAAATAGTGATGGATATGAAATGAGGAAGTTTCATGCTAAAGGAGTTCCCTTTGGTGGAACTGTGTGAAGACTCTGTCAGGAAAACAAAGTCACAACCTTAATGACTGCTGAGAATTAAGCAGTGAGCCACAAGATTATATATATATATATACCAAATTCTTGGATTACATTTTGAAAAACATCATATAAGGATTAGAAGACTAATAAATGAATATTGACCACTCTGATAACCAAATGGTAATGTGCAGGATGCACAGGTTCGTGACCCACTATGAACAAAAAGTTTTTCTATTAAAGCATGTTGTTGCATTCCAAAAAAGTTAGGGTGAGGCCTAACCAAGGCTGCTCAAGGAAAAGAGCAGGAAGATCCCAACAGGGAGTAAATTGCAAAAGCAGAGAAAAGACAGTGAGGTCTTAGAAATAACTCAGTTGGGCTGAAAAGTCCCATGCGATGTAGAAAGAATTTGAAGAAGGGGAGAGACTCAATTATTTTCTTGTTGTGTATTATGTTTTTCCTTGGGAGGAGAAAGATAGTGCGTCGATGAAAGTAAATGTTTTGACACCATAGTGATGAGGATTGTATTACTGCAAAAACAATTGAGAACTGTCGGTATTGCACTCATGAAAACATTAAGGATGATGTGATGAAGTGCATACATATATGCTAGGACATGTCAAAAAATGTTTTATTAATTTAAATGCTATGTTACTTGCATTTTTACATGACGACTAATGTGTTTATGATGTATGTCATGTGTAGAAATAAATAGATTGGAACTGTTGAGAAAGAAAGTTTCCAATAATGAACAACCTCAATCAAAGCATGACTATGAGATGGTTCTTGTTGAAAGATTGTTGAAGGGACTTTAAAGGTCCCCATGGAGCACCATTGATGGGATAATATCAGAGGGGGTGCTAACAACCAAAACTGGTATAAAAATGTTCATGCCTATGTGGCACAAGGTATGAAAGGATTGGGTAAGAATCCCTTATGAAATGTTTTATGGTCTTAATGTTATGTATGGAACGTTGAAAGGAAGTTGTATGCCTCGGATACCCAAGTAGGGTATGATTCAGGAAGGATAACCCGAATGATGGAGGTGTGAACCTATGGTATTAAAGACTAATTGTAATCCTTAGAATAATTCATGAACTGATATGTCATGAATACATGGACCAATCAAGGAACGATTGGAAACAAAAAGTGCTCATAGATGGCACGTTGCATGGAATTTCTTCAAGGAAATGCATGTTTGCATAAAGGATAGACAATGGATTTCCCATTGAGAAAGGAGGACCTTCCAACATTTCTACTTACAATGTATAGGTGTTGGAGAAAACCAAATTTGGGTGGCCATGAGTGTTGGCACCCTGGTTATTAATGAAGGAGGAATGCTTAAAGGAATTCATGTGAAAATTTTGAGTTTCATGTCTGTTGTTTTGGAACAGTGATTGGCCTATGGAAGGAAGTATGGTCCTGTTGTAAGAATGAATGAAAATGAATAAGCCATATGGTGAAAATCTTGGCTAAGATCCAATGCACCATGGAAAAATACTTGTTGTAAAGTGTGGGAAACTTAAAATCAATGCAAGGGTGCATTGGGTATGAATGTGGCCACGAACATTGGCACATTCATTAAAGTCAATTGACATCTGAATTACATTCTAAAAATTTTGGTAGGCTGAAATGATGCATAGGTAAGGGATGATGTATCCTTTTTCTTTGTATCCTTGAATAGATGAAAATGACTTGTACTGTTAGTATGCTTGATTTTGAAAAGGTAAGATGCATGAAAACTAACAATTTGTTTGGATGAGGAATGTTGAAATTGAAGGAGGAAATGGGTCTTGGATATGGTAGTATTGTAAGCCCATAAGGAAGACCAATTGCCTACTGAGCCAAACTGTAAGCAATGGTAGTTCCTTTTGAGAAAGTGAATTTGATTGATAGTATGCACAATTCTGAAATTGGTTGTGATGACGTTATAAAGGTGCAATAAAAATAAATGAGCATGAGAAACTAACAATTTGTTTGGTTGATTGAAGTTGAAAGTGCAGGAAGCAAAGGAGTCTTGAATATGGTAGCGTTGTAAGCCATAAGGAAGAACAATTGTCTGTTGATCCAAACCGCTATGGGAAGGAAAGTCCCATAATAATGAATTTGTTTCCTATGTGAAACAAATATGAAAACAAAATGTGGAATTTGGAAATCTGCGGATGACAGATTTACAAGAATATTTTTGAATTTAAAATTTATGATGTCTCATGAATTTCTGTATAGATGTGATACAGATAAAAGGAAAATATCTGTGAAGAGTGCAGAGATGAGAGAGTGAGCTCTCGGGTTCGACTATAAGAAAGAGTATAATCCAATCGCATGAAATAGAGATTGACTTGGGAGAAGGAGAGTAACCTTCATCCCTATCTATGATTGAGTCAGGAGAAGGAGAGTAACCTTCATCCCTAACTATTTTTGTGCTAGGAGAAGGAGGAGAGTAATTGTTTCTGTGCCAGAAGGATGTCAAGCTGTAAAAGCATGAAAAATGGCTATTATTGAGCCATGAGAGCCAGTGGTAAGCCATGATCGCCTAGAATATGTTGTGTTGAGGTAACACAAGATGGAGGGATGCCTCAGCAGAGCAAGTCTGAGGGACGCCTCGACTGTAACACTTGATAGAGTCTCTAGAATTATTTATGTGCGAGAAAACCTTGGAAAGGAAAGATGGATCACCTGAGGGACTATATAGTAGAGAAGGGGATGCTTGAGCCTAGGCCTGGAGAGTGAGTGACCGCAAGGAAGAGGAGACCTTAAGAGTTCTTGTAAACTATTGATTGGGATCATGCACACGATGGGTAGTTCTTCCTGTGCGATAAAACCTTGGCAAGGCAAGATGGATCACCTGAGGGACTGTATAGCAGAGAAGGGGATGCATGAGCCTGGGCTTGGAGGGTGAGTGACCGCAAGGAATATGAAACCTTGATAGTTCTTGTAAAATATTGATTGGGATCATGCACCCAATGGGTATGTCAAGGAAAAACAATGAGCATGGATAACAGAACAACCATGTGCATACAAATCCACAAACTGCGCAGATAAATATTGTGCTAAGATTACGAAATTTTCCTAGAATGTCTTATGCAATGTTTTCGCATAAGACTATGATTAACGTGCTTGTTGTCTAGGAATGATTGAAAGAAGGTGACCAATATTAAAGGTATGAACAAGGATCTCACCGAGGAAGAAGGATCAAGATTTCTGAAACAACTGAATGAGAAAGACATGACAAGCCTTTTTGAGAAAGAACACCGAGGGAAGTGTTCCTTTAAGGGGGATGGAAATGTAACACCCATGTTTCCCCCAGCATGTAATTAATCATAAAATAGGTTTACCATGCTAAAGCATGTGGACAATGTAAATGTATTATTGTTAAACTGCCCATAACTAATTGTTGGGGGGTGGAGCCTTGAAGTACGAGCCATGGTATCTCTAGAGGAAAGAAATTTGTTAATGAAGAAAGGACCAGTGGTTGAATCATCAACCACCCCAATGAATGGAAACATGGTCTAGCTGCATGATGTCATCTCGAAGAACCACAGAGACCTGTAGACCCGAGCTTCCTTTTGATAGAAGGAACAAGACAGGCCAAAAAACCTTCCAGAGGAGGGAAGGTAAGATACATATAGAGACATAGAAAGAGAGGAGACACGGGGGATGAGATCACAAGACCATAAGGGAGATGTGTGGACCCAAAGGAAGTGTCGAGAACATGGCCTGAAGGACCCGAACACGAGCTTGATGCTGAGGAAGCATCTGATAAACCTCACAGGGTCGTTGTGACAGAGAGAGTTTCTCGAAGAGATGGCATAAATTCCCTAGTGATGTCATGGCTTGGCACGGGGGTGGACAGAGTGATAATAATGAATTCCTCTAAGCCTATGGTTGGGTGGAAAGGTGCACACCCACAGTCAGTTAGTTGGATGCAACTTGTAATAGATAAGTATTCTCATACCCTATGAAATTGAGCTGTAATTGTGTAAATGTATTGTGAATGATCCAGGGATGGATATGTTTGCTTAATGATTTATATTGTATCCCTTTTGGTGTCTGCTTGATTGTGTAATTAGGAAAGTAAGAAATTATATGGATTGTACATGTTTTTTATTCATAAATTCTTGCGCCATGTGGTGTCTTAAGTTAGATCCACGAATTGTGAGTTCATCGACCTTGGGCATAGTTTCACGTACGCATGTTGACACTCATAGTCGCTCTGAGTCCCTTGGAGGAGGGAGTTTGTTAAATCTCAGGAGAGATGATTCACATATGCACAGGATCTCTGCGAGGTAGGAAGAGACCGAGAACCACTTAAGTTATAGAGTTGAGGGATGAGCGTAAGGGGTGCGTGGAAGAACCCTTCCAAGTGTTAATTTCAGGAGAAAGAGTGCCAAGCTCTTAATCCTTTCAGAGCTAACAAAGTTTAGGAAGAGTAATGAGGTTGAAGTATCGAAAGAGAAGGTTCCTTTGGTTGGGAATCATTGTAGAGCACGAAGATGAAATTAGTGGACATGATAGTTCATGGCCCACAATCAACCCACATCATTGATATCGTTGGGAATGGAATATCAATGACTAGGATTAGACTAGAGTCGAGAAAGCACTACCCAGATTGCGGAGGTTGGACCCCAAAATCACTGTGAATCATCGATCTATGAACGAAGATCAAGGGTGGGGAATCATTGTGGAGCGTGGAGGTGAAATTAGCGGATGCGCTAGTTCACAGCCCATTATTCACCAACATGTTTGATCTAATCGGGTTGGAAGATCAACGACTACGGTTAGATTGATTTGGGTGAGTACTTTCCAGATTACAGAGGTTGAGCTCTCTAATAAAGAGCACGCACGTTGGGGCCCTGCAATCACGGTGAACCATCAAATCTGAGCACAAAAGGGATGATAGTCGATCGATCTAAGATAAAGTGTATGAGTTTTAACCTTTGCGTGCCCAGGAGGATTGAATTTCCAAAGTCTCGAAGTCCTGAAGCGATTTGGGACCGTCCCTCGCCAAGAGGGATAGGTGGTGTAAGTCTACGAACTCTGGGTAAAGACCTAAAGTAGGTCTTGGTCGTTGATCACCTGGAGAAGTACGTGTCAATATATTGGAGTCTCTGGGTGAATGCACTTCGGAAGAAATGAGGGTGTAGAAGCTTTGAACTACCGAAGCCCAAAGTGCCAGAGTTCACCCTGACCATTGATAGTAGGAGATGCATGTCCAAATATCTGACACTCCGACAGGATTTCACTCTAGAGGTTTATGTTGGTGAGTACATGAGACTCCTGAAGTGAGAAGCCCTGAAGTGATCTGAAGCCATTGATTCGTGGGAGACATGCATTGATAGATCATTAACTCCAGGTAAAATCCTTTCGAGAGAAAGTGAGCATGAAAAGGTAGAAACTCCCGAATGTCGAAATCCCGAAGCAAACCAATATTGTTGATTGGGAAGGATGCGTGGCACATGATCTATGATTCTAGAAGAATGTACTCTAGGAGGATGGATTGTTGGAGCATTTGGATCACCCGAACGTCAAAGTCCCGAAGTGAGTTAGGACCGTTCATCGCCAAGAAGGGCATGTGGTGAAATATCGTTAACTTCGGGTAAAATAACTACGGGAGAACGTGAAGAAGAAGAGTTTGAAATCATCGAATTGTGAACAACCAAAACAATCCAGAGACATTGATCTGCAGAGAGGACGCATGTCATTAGATCACGGACTCCGAGTAAAATGTTCTGGGAGAAATGGAGCGTGAGAAAAACTGATATTTTAGACCTCCGAAAGCCAAAGTCCCGAAGAAGACGAGAGTCTTCAATTTGAAGGTGGACACACAACACCAAATCCAAAACTCCAGAGGAAAGAAAAGGGGGAAAATTCCTAAGTACTAGAGGATAATCTTGACCGTTGATCGACAAGGCAACTGGGGGGCAGTTGATTCGGTTGAAATGGCCAAAGTCCCGAAGCGAAAGAAGAGCCACTGATTGAGGAGGATCTATGGTGGATGATCAGTTATTTCAGATAAATTGCTCCAGAAGAAAGAAAAGGTTTGAGAATTGAGTTTCCCTAATCCCGAAGGGAGAAATCAATCAAAACCATTGATTGAAAGGGAAAGGTGTCAGTAGATATTCCACTTCGAAATATTTCCATACGGAGAAAAGAGAGGATTGAGAACAAAAACTCTCGAAGGTCGACCTTGTTGTTCCAGAGTCTGTACTTAAGGCTAGAAAGTACAGGGTCTAGGCATCCGAAAGTGGTGTGAAAGATAAAAAAGGGGGGAGGATCAACCTTCAGGAAAGGAAGTTAAGGATGATTTCTAAGTTTCCTTTGTCTTTCTTCCAAAAGTTCCTGGATGCTTATATCTCATTCAATGGTGGCCCATGAACGTTCGAGTTCTACCCGGGTGGTGGTTGTTTTAAGTATGGTGTCAAAAAGGTTCAAAGCGATGGTGGTTTGATCCGACAAGCCGGGTTCAATATTAGGCTATCTGGCAATGGGAACAATCATAGAGGAATAGGGAAAGTTAAAGGAAAGTTTGAGGTTTAGGATGCTGCCTCAATTTTTGGATCGTATAAAGAGTGCTCTTGAATCCGAAATCACAGAAAGAAAGCAAACCAAAGGAATTTTCCCATAACTGAGTTAAATTTTAATAAAACATGTGTTAAATGTGAGAAAACATTGAGCTGTCTATAATGCCAGGCTCCTATCAAGGGAGAATCTCACCCTGTAAACAGAAGAAGAAAAAGACAAAAAGAAATCTAATGAAGCATAAAATATAAAGATCTAGAAAATTCACAGGTCTTGTACCTGCTGATAGTCGATATAGAGGAAAAACTGCAAACGATTAGATGACTAAAAGTTGATCACCATAGTAGAGGTTATACTAAATTGCAGTGAAGCATTCATCAGACATATATATGTGAAATGAAATTGAATGTAAGATAATAGAGGAAACAAACTCATAACTCAGTCTTGACAGAATCATGAATCTTCAGATTGCTTTGTATTAATTTTCCTAAGGAAAATTTTCTATTACAATTGGCCAAAAAAGGTCCAGCCTGGTTTCCTTCTTCAAAATGCCTCTTTATACAAACTTCTGAACATTTGAATTTCAATCGTTCCTGAAATTTTCAGTTACAAAATGGGAAGTTCAAGTGTTTCGCTTCTTTTCCTTTGTCATCTTTCATGTGGGTGGAGCACCTTCCTTTCTTTACTCCTCAGGTTCTAAAAATAGAACAGGCAGACACTTGTCATTATTTGGTACCAGAACCCTATCCTTTCACTTACTTGGTGCAAGTGACGCACCTCTCCACCAACTGGGCTATCAACCTGGAAGGCTTTGCTTGGTTGTTTGCCTCAAAAGTGTAACAATCCTTCGCTAACTGTGGAAACCTTCCTCCAACTTGTTGGTCTTCGACAATGATAGAACATAACTGTATACTTGGTTTTATTAACCATTTATCCACATGGACTATATCAGTCTGGCTGATCTGTGATATTTCATCCCACTCTTTTTCCTCATTCTCCTTGATATTGAGCAGGTGCTTGGCTATATCGATCTGGCCCAGTATCCCAACACTGCTTTCATTATCGAGACTCAACAAACTTTCATCTATCAAGACGAAGGTTTCTTCACAAAAATTTCTTACCTCTTTAGCTCGTTCTCTACTTTCTAATATGTTTTGCTCCCACGCCTTCAACAAGATGTTACCTCTAGTCTACTCAGGGATGGAGAGCTTGGAACTACTGCCTATTCCTTTTTTGTCATGGCTATAACAACCTCTTTGAAAGTGACCCGAGCCGCCCCGGCTTCTCTTTCTCTCAAAGATATTTCCTCCAGTACTTGATCAATAATCTGATATTGGTTTTGAATGGCTTCCACTTTAGCAAGTAAATCTTGTTGAGCTACTGACACTCTTTTCCAAATCTCAATGGCTTGGGATTGGAATATCCCGATATTTATAACCTGGCTCTCGGCGAAATCTAATTTTTCTTGTAACTTCCCTATCAATTCTTCTTGTTGGATTATCTGTGACTGACTGGTCTGAGCCGACTATTATGTTTGCTCGAGATCGATTTGAGCCACTCAATTTCCTTTTGATTGGTTGTTCTGGCTTTCTCTAGACCCGTGTTCACCTGATCTCTGGCAGTTGCCTCTGTTGTAGCCAACTTAGCCTCCAAAGTTTTGATCGAGCGGTTCTTCCTCTTTAATTGTTCTTTCAGGGATCCGACAGAGTATTGGTTGGCTGTAGCGAAAGCCCCCAACATCCCTGCTATTTGAGTTTTGAATTCCTCCTTTTTCATGTCTTTTCCATCGGCTAGGATTTTAAAATTTTTGGCTACCATGCCCGCTTCTCGATAAATCTCTTGCTTCACAATCGCCTTTCTCTTCTTATCGAAGAAAAATTCATTCGGAGGCAACTCTTCTACAGTAATGGGTGTCAGTTCTTTGCCGAAAATCCATCCCTTGCCGGGGATCCCCTTCATGGACTGTAGGGGAGCGATAGAAATGATGGGACTGCTGATTTTCTTGGATGATTTCCCTGGGGTAATGACCGAAGCTAGCTTTCTTGAAGGGTTGGGGATCTCGACTTCCTGTTTCAGCTTCCCGGTTTGCTTTTTCTTTTCCTGATTTTCCTCCTGGTCAAGTCCTGAATCTTTGGAGCCCTTGGCTTTCATTTGCTGTATATCTACGGTCGGTGGGTTCTTACCCTGTAAGACTGGCAGAAGGCAGCTCCATCGGTGTTCTTGAAATTTGAAGAAATCGGCCATCTCCTCGGGTGACAGGGCTTGAATCCGGCTCAGGACCTCGGCATAGGATCTCGCCCCTCGGAAGATGTCATCATGAGTCGAATGTTCATATCTTTTTAAGCCACAATTCGCCAGGTGATTTCCCACGACCTTGTGTGGGTCATGTTTCTTAAACTCGATGTTGACCAATTTAAAATCCTCCAAGGCCACAGCCTTGGCTTTGGCATGTCTGAAATATAATAAAGAATATGTATGAAAATGAATGGGGAATGGCGGCCATACCTTCTTCAAAAAACCCTTAAGCTCTTTGCTTATGACACCGATCATGATTTGCCTGGTGATTTCGTGACAAACCAGCTTATCTGGTACAAATAGTGGTAGAGCATAGGGGCGATCAGAGGAGCCAAAAACCATGATGTATGAAAATTCTGCTTCTACATACCAGTCAGCCACACTACTCAAGTTGGTGGCAATGCTATCTGAAATCTTGGGCGGAGGGTTACCGAAGATGGAGACATGCATCGGTACCATTACCCAATTGAAAATATCGTATATGAATTATGTGGCCTTATCCTCCCAAAGTTTTGAGTGATAGACATGGATAGGCTTAGCATCAGATGGAGTCCAACTCCAACTCATTAGAGGGAAAGGCATCATGAAACAAACAATGTTCATGATGTAGGCAGACATGAAAAATGAGGTGGCTTTCCCATTCGCCTTCTGCGCTCAATATTCGGTAATCCAACTGGTTATATTGTCTGACAATAGCTTGGCCCAGTAGAAGGAAAAACCTTCAGTGACTGTATGAATCAGAGGCACCCATGGGAGGAAAAGTGTGCGGTGTCCTCCTTCCCATACAACCTACAGGTCATCATTGCTATATACCTAAATTATGGTTCTAAGGAAGAAATCGAATAAATTTCGTTACCATCCACCCTGAATTTTGCAGGGTGCGAGACCCAATCTTTGATCAGATCAGACAAGTTTCTGTCATATTGTTGGCATTCCTTCCGCTTGAAATCTTCTAGAAACTCAGAATTGTGCACGAAGTTTAGTGTAGGTGACARTTGATACATTGCCGGCAAATGTTCTGGTCGAAAAGTCCCAATCGTCACCTTCTGCTCGCTGATAATAGTCCTGGTCAGAATATACACATGGTCTAGCACCCATATGATCATATCATAATAGGGAAGGAGCTGTGACCTTGCCGYTATTTTGTGCATCTCTGCTTGAACGACGATTTTGTATTTGGTGGCCAAATCGTCCTTCTCGTTATCGCTGGAATCATCTAAATAATCCACCAATTCGGACTGAAGAATGTCGGAGACGTGTGACTAGGTTTTGACAGTATCAATATTTCGGGGTGAAGTATCGTAAACAATATCTAAGCCTTGCCCTGACCTCTCAACAATCACCTTGGAGGCTTTTCATGGAGCCATGATAGAGAACTTTTTACTTATCTCTCCTATAGTAAAGATGTAGATACAGACATAAGTTAGCCTGATGAAAAAGCTTCTTTGCGCAAAATAGAAATGAAATTTGAAATAATGAAAGAAAGAACTCCTTTATCTTAGCCATTTAAAACCTCGGTGTCCTTATGAACATAACGGTCAAATCATTAAATGGAAGATTTAGCAGTAAAAGAAATATCCTTATCTGTCACTTCGTTGTATTTCAAATAAATGCCATAACTTTTTGACAAGTCGCAAAAATTAGCGCAAAGACATTTAAAATTACTCCATAGACAGTGCATATTAAATTTGTATTAATGCATTGATTGATCCGGCTTAGATCCTTTAATAAAGTTTGTTTTAGTCTTTAATCTCCTTTTCGGCATTCGCCCTATCGAGAGAAAACACCCCTTCCCTTTGAGCCCCCAAAACCCAAAATCACGATGATGCGATTTAGTTTAAAAAATGTAATCTACATTAAGTTCTTAATTAATACATGCTTAAAGAATATCATGACTTCACGACTCGGGGCTACGAAGGTATAGTTCTTTGGAAGATTGATTGTCGAGTCACGAAACCCAGACAATGTTTGACTATGGTTTAAAGTGACTTACCCTTGACACTAACCTGAGAGAATTTTGAAACCGTCTCGCGACTTTGCATATCGGAGTTTGGTGATCCAGAATCAGATCCAGAAGCCTGACAAGGCTAAAAAAGGCTCAAAAATGAAAGTGCTCGGAATCCGACAAAACTAGCGCCATTCATCCATCGCGTCTTCCTAATTTCGGCCATATATTTACTTTGTCAAATAGGTCCGTATGTGGAAGATATCGCGTTCTGTCCGAAAACCCAAATAGACAAAAAAAGGGGATGACTGTACAGTCCATACAGTGCCATGTGGCATGCTGACTGTACAGGCCGTACAGATGTACAACTGATGTGGTAACTCCTGGAGGTGACACATGGTAGGTGATGTGGCATATGGGTAGACAGCTGGACCAATCTATGGGTGACACGTGTCACCACTGTAAGGGTGACATGTGGCACGGGATGATGTCAGCAGCTGACAGGGTAGTGATTGGAAAGGGTACGTGGCAGACACATGGACCATTCAGCGATTGACATGTGGCAGACTTTTATTGGTTGTTGAGGTGCCACGTGGCCCAGTCATGGGCTGCCACGTGGCACCCTATGGTTGGTTGATGGTTTATGTAAAATTTATATGGCTCCATTGGAAGTCGAACCCCGGACCTATCCTTCGGGATGTGGACTGGCAGGGCTAGGCTAACAGCCCGCCCCACAGGTGATCCTTGTTAACTATATGTTAAACTTATTATTTAAGTTTGGTCAAAACCTTGTTCGGAGGCGGAAAAGGCCGAGGCTTAGCCCCAGCCCATGGTTTCAACCTCGACGCTAACACCCGACATGACCATGGTTTAAACTTGCATGGGAGTGGATAGGGACCAGTCCTTGGTCCATGGACGGGTTCCATGTGACCCAGGATTTATTCCAAAACAAGGCACGGGGGTTATGGGGCTAGCCACCGGTCCTATGACCACGCCCAATGACCAGGAGCCGAATACAGAGGGGCCAGCGCACTATAGGTACAGTGCCTGGCCACATGGAGGCACCCAAGTGACCAAGGGCACACGTTTTGGGGTCTACGCCCATAATATTATTCAAAAGTGGGTTTTCTATTAAGATTTTGGATTTTTATTGATTTTCCATGCCTGTTTTAATGGATTTTATCCATTTTTGGGAGATATTGGGCATTTTTGGAGCCCAAATTTTGGGAGGAAGTTGGGGATGGATAACCAACTTCAGATCTATATAAACCAGGCCTGTTTGAGGCCATGGAGGATACTCAGAGAAGATTTATGCTGAAGAGAATCCAATCCAAAGCCATTTTTATGCAGGGAAGCTATTGAGGAGCAGACGCTTGCGGGCCATTTCTGGGAGATCCGGACGTCCGTTTTGTGTGTCGTTTTCTTTGCAAGGTTCTTGAGATCTGGAAGAACATGACCAGATCAGTCTTGTAGCCAATTGGAACTGTTGCTATGTACTTTTGAGATTTTGAATAGAAATAAAGAAGCCTCCCCCACAGATACAAAGGCCCGGAGACGTAGGCAATGTTGTGCCGAACTCCGTTATCAATTCTCACGTTATGGTTTTCTATCTATTATTTCATTTCAGATATGCATATGTGTATATGGCTGTCATAATTCCTCTCTTTTCCTCATTCTTTCATTAAGCTTCTCAAATTGGATAATTAACGCATGAAAAATTAAAACTCAACCATAGTCATTAAAAGGTCCTACGGATCATTTGGAAACCTTGCAACTTGTAACTCCCGAAGCACGAAAGCGCGAGGTAAAGAAAAGTGATAGAATTTCTTAATGGTTATGTGATGATGATTTAGGACTATAACGACTATCACCACTTCGCATGTCAGGGTAAATTTTTTATTGCAAGAATTATATTTCAACCATTTGTAAAAGGCAGCTCCAACATAGGCTCCAACTAGGGATCTCGTCTTCCTACGAGATGGGAAGAATAGTATACCATGTGCCTGTATTGGGTAAATGGAGTCAAATGCTTCTTTCTGTGGAACTTGATTAGGAAGGGGATACAGAGGGAAAAAGATATTTTGTCTTTACTTCTGAAAAGATTTTCAAAAATCTCATGCGTTTGTAAACTCAGCTGCAACCCCTTTCATGAACTTCTCCTTCTCGTTACTGAATTTAGGTCTTCTTTAAGATAATCAAAAAAATCCTAGGAAATCCAACAAATCTTGCGGCTTTTGGCTTGCATCAAACAAAGTAAATTTCATGCTTTTAATCAGGGAGCCATGTCTGAACTTGGGATGCAGATTTAGTTTCATAAAGGCTGGTAACCAGATTAGAGTGAAATTTATGTATGACAGCCTTACAGATATCTCATATATTGCTTCATTTCTAGTGAGCCTGTTCAGTACCCCGGTGAAGTTATCTGTCCCTTTTTACTGAATCTCTTTTCACCACTTCAAATCATAATTATGCATTTAAATGTTGAGATGAGGGAAATCATTTATGAATTTCCTTTCATCATCTTCTTGGACTATATGGGGGCAATAAAATATGAATTTCCTTTCACCATATGTCTTATATTTTACTTTTTTTAACACGAAGTGGGGGAAATCAGTTTTACCAAGTATACCAGGGATGATATCTGTGTAAAATTTGTAGTGGAGGTCTGTCAAAATTCTTTGATTACTCCAAACCAACCTTCTCCTAACTTTCAAAGCACCTTAGCCCATAGGGAAAATGGGAAGGATTACTTCTAGGGACTTTCCTTCGAGCAAGCCTCAATCCTTAGAAAACTGTTAAAAAACCTAGGAGAGTCAAGATCAGCCTACGCATAAATTTGTTTAGTTGGAGAGTGAGGAGTTATGAGGACTGGCTTGCCCTTTAAGATCTGTTTTCCAGCTTCCAAAGCTAAAACGTAATCTCTTCTCCCTCTGTGGGAAACCCGGAAATATGCTTAGTTTTTTAATAAGGTAAAACTGAGGGTAGAAAGGGGCAATGAAGAAAGGTATGGAAATAAAAAAGCAGGGGTCATGGATTAAACCCGACTCTTGGAACCCTTTCTCGGAGACGCTTTACTCTCTCTTCTCATTTTAATTACCTCTTATCTTTATCAAGGTGAATCTCTTAGGACCCAGAGTGAGAACTTGTTCTTTTAATGACATATCACACCTATGAGACCGTCACGACACTTAGAGACCTTCATTTGAAATATAGACTTGTCTGGAATTCATACCTTTGCCTTACCATTTTTGTTCTCTTTTGAAATAAAGGAAAATCTTTTCTATCACCTATTTTCGATGAAGTTATCTTCCAATACATGACCGTTTGTTTGCTCATTTTTCTTGTTTGGGCTACAAGTCAGGATCCTGTAAGGGAACAACACAAAGAGTATCGGGGCTTTAAAAGAATTGAATGCATCGAAAATTTTGTATCCCTACTTCTAGAAAAAACACTGACCTATTTTATTTTTGATGAAAGTAGACTTACCAAAGAAAATTATGAAATAAAAAGAAAACACACACCGATATATATAGTGGAAATTTTGGAAACTATTTATTGCATATAGTGTTTTAAATAATGCCTGTTGACCGGGGCATTGAGGATTTTACCATCCAAATTCTCTAACAGAAACGAATTTTTTCCTTCAGGAGATGTGACCTTGAACAGTCTATACCATATGTGATCGAATTTACCATGTTTTGTCGAGTCTTCCTTCCTAGCATCCCATTTTAAAACCAAATCTCCGGGGAGAAATTCTCTATCTTTGGCCTTACAATCGAATAACACTTTCATGTTGTCCTGGTATTTCTGCAGCCTTTCATCCACTTCAGCCCTGTGTTGTTGGACTTCAATCAGCTAGTTTATTCTTCTTGTGACATGATTTGGTTCTTCTTTCTCATCTTGCCAAAGTTTCATTACGGGGAGTGCTAGATTTATAGGTAATACCACGTCGGTCCCGGTCCCCGGACACCATTTGGAAAAGAGAAGTCCCGATAGACTTTTTGTGCCTATCTGATTTGCCCACAAGGTGTATTTCAAATGCACATGCCAGGATTTTTTGTTTTCGCTCAACACTTTCTTAATTATATTGATTAGGCTCTTTTTTGAAGACTCGGCTAGCCCATTTTTTGTTTTCGCTCAACACTTTCTTAATTATATTGATTAGGCTTTTTTTTTGGAATGACCGAGCACGATATTGTACTTTTGGCAAAATTTGACCATAGCCATAGATTTAAATGCATGGGCGTTATCTGTGACTATCTTTCGGGGGTAGCTGAATCTAGACAAAATGTTCTCTTCCAGGAAATCTATTACCATAGAATCCGTTGCCCTTCTAGTTGGGATAGCCTCCACCCATTTGGTGAAGTAGTCTGTAGCAGTCAAGATCCATCTATGTTGAGTGCTAGAATGAGGGTTAATTTTTCCTATAAAATCTAGTCCCCATTTCTGAAAAGGGGCTTTCATTTTGACCGAAACCAACGGTAGCACTGGGAGTTTATGCTTGCCTGTGAACAATTGGCAAGGGTTACAGGCTCTAACTTTGGCATTGACGTCTGAGAAAAGTTTGGGCCAATAATATCCTTCCCTTAGGATATTATAAGGCATTTCCCTTCAGGCGTGATGTCCTCCACACACTCCTTCATGAAATTGGCTTATGACCTTCTCTATTTCTGATTCAACTAAACAAACCAACAAGAAGCCAAGTGGGTCCTTCCAATACAATTGGCTTTTGGACATACAATACTTGACCGCATGCAGCTTCAACGTTCTGGCTTTAGATGGAGATAAGTCACTTAGGCACTCCAAGGTCAGTAGGTAGGACACTATGTCTTTGTACCAATCCGATGAAGAAAACTTCTCTTCGATTTTGATTACAGTTGTTTGTTCATCGAGCTCGTTCATTTCCAGACACTCTTCACATCCATGTAGGCCATTTATTCTGAGGGCTCTGAAATTTGATTCAGCTAAGAGTTTAGCCAAACCTTGTCCCTTTAATAGTCTCATTGGTTTTATCTCCAGGTCGAATTCTTGAATTTTGGCAAGCCACCATCCTCTTTTGCCATCATTGTCGGACTTAACCAAAATGTCTTTTACGAAGCTGGTGGGCACGTATGCAATTACCTTGGAATGCAACACATAGGTTCTGAAAGCCTTTAACGCCTTCACCATAGCATATGCTTTTTTTTCCATTATATTGTATATGAGTTCAGCGTCTCTAAGAATTTTGCTAAAAAAGGCTATCGATTGCTCGAAACCTTCTTCATTTTTTTGGAGGAGTACCGCGGCAAGTGTGTGTTTGGAGGCAAACGAGAAAATAAGAAAATCCTTTAGATAATTAGGGCTTGCCAGTACGGGTGCCTTGCTTATAACCTTCTTGATGAGGGAAAATGATGCTTTGGCTTATGTTGTCCATTTCACTTCATTGTTTTTCTTTAGCATATCTGTGATCAACTTCACGATTTTAGCAAAGTTTGGGATAAATCTCCTCAAAAAAATTATTTTTCCTAAGAATGACTGAATCTCTTTTACATTCCTAGGGATATTTATTGTGTCTATAGCTTCAACTCTTTTAGGATCTATTTTAATTCCATCTCGAGACACAATATGGCCCAAGAGTTTACCTTCTTGCATATCAAAGTGAGACTTTTTGGGGTTTAAAGACAAACCAAACCTGCAACATTTCTCAAATGTCTGCTTGAGATGTATCAGATGATCTTCATCATATTTAGAAAAAATGGTTAGATCATCAAGATAGATAACCACAAATGTGTCCCTTTCGTCGATGAAAGTGATATCCATAGCACGTTGGAAAGTAGCACCTGCATTCATTAAACCAAAAGGCATCTTGTCATACATAAATGTACCCCAAGGGGTGGTGAAGGCTATTTTTTCTTTATCGTCCTCATTGACAACAATTTGATTGTACCTGAAAAACCCATCAATCATCGACATCCTATCGGCCCCAACTAATTTTTCTAAAATGTGATCCATTTTGGGTAGGGGGTAATTAGCTTTGAGGGAGGATTTATCTAGATTTCTAAAATCAACACACAATCTGATCTCCCCACTTTTCTTTCTGACCGGGACCAGGTTTGCTACCCAGTCGAAGTATCTTAGTGGTACGATTATTTTTGCATCTAGGAGCTTTTTGATTTCCCTTTCGACCACGAGTAATAAAATAGGATTGATTTGTCTGAGTTTTTGTCTAACGGGTTTGACGCCAGGCTTTAGGGGTATCTTATGTTCAATCACAGTGGTGTCATAGGTCTTCATCTCTTCATATGACCAAGCGAAAACGTTGTTATACTGCCCGAGTAAGTCTTTATACTTGCTTTTTACCTCAAGAGGGAGGTACTTTGATATTTTTACTATCCTAGACCCCTCGTTGGTCCCTATGTCGCAGTCTTCAACCTCTTCTGGTTGGGGTTGCAAAGAAAATTTTAGGGGCATATCATTTTGGTTGAACAATCTCTCCAGAGGGATCAGTCCCTTTGGAATCTGATTGCTCTTTAGAACCAACATGCAATGATTAGCAATTTTCTCTTGGAACTCCTGAGGCTCCTCTCCCTCTTGCATAATCCAGGCATGATCGTTTTGGTTCTCCTGGTCAATGTGGGTTTCGGAGAAATCACCCACCATTTCCAGGAACTTTCTGATATGTTTTTCATCCTCGAAGACCTGCCAGTGTTGTATGTTGTTAGGTATGGATGGTGTGTGCCTTACCTCTATGTGGTGCTTTAATTTGGAAGCGGTAGGGGGTAAGAAAGTTGAAGCCGCTTTGGCTAGTGAATCGGCTTGCTGGTTTTTGGCGCGTTGGATGAAATGAACATTTACCAATGAAAAGAAATTTTCCATTAAATCCCAGGCACAATTCCTATAAGATCTCAATATTGGGTGTTTTGCCTGGTATTGTTGGTTTATCTTCTTCACTATCAACTCTGCATCTCCATATACTTCCACGTTCTTTATGTTCAACTTCCTGGTAGCTTCCAACCCTAAGACTAAGGCCTCATACTTGCATACGTTATTGGTACAGTCTATATCCCACTGAAGCCTGTAAGAGAAAGGAATAACAAATTCATTTTCATGTGCTACAAACATTACTCCTGCACCTGCTCCTTCATATGACATGGCACCGTCAAAAAACATTTTCCAAATTCCAGTGCTATACAAATTTTCATCTATCTTTCCTGATTCGTTTTCATCTATGTAATTCTCTTCTGTACAACTATTTACACCATCATCAAAAGAGAAAATACAATTTCCTAGATCTTGATCGGCAACATAAACAGGAAAATTGTTAGGATTATGTGGGTTTCTCACTATATATGCTAGACTCGTTTCCCTGTAGAGCCGAGTAAATTGTCCACCAAACATAGGAATCATGGCATAGGTCATGTCTAGTTGAAGAGACCCCCCAAGTTTGTATCCCCACGAACTAGATAGCAGTAAACCATACTTCAGAGGTATATTGGCGATAACTACATCCATCAGGATGCTTTTCACCGGGACCTATGCAAGGGTGACTACTAAATCTTTTATCATACCCATGCACTTAACTTTTCTTGAATCGAAAGAGTAGAGATCTCAAAAAGGCCTGGTGATCTCGAGGCCTAGTCTGTTCATAATAGACTTGGGCATCACATTATGCGAGGCCCAGAGTCTAGCATGCAGTTATGCAGTAGTCGATCATGCACATTCAGGGTAATATGGAAGGGGGCGACGTTGTCTCTGGCACCCTCAAAATGTGGACCAAAAGTGATATTAGGCTTATCATCTTCCAAGTTTATCACGTTAGAGTGACTTTATAGATCCGAAAAACCTATCATTTTGGTTATTTGCTTTCGATACACAAGATTGTTTGCTAATTCGACCAAGGGGATCGGTATTTTGATCTTATTTATCTCATTTTCAAGGCTGAAACCTCCACTACCTTTGTCCATTTCTCTGGTTGAAACCTCAGACTCCTTCTTTTCTAACTTATTTGTTTGTGCTGATTTATTTCCCATGAGTTTATCTACCAGTACATGTGTTTCAGTTGTCTTAGTTTCTTTCGCTTGGGTCTCAACCTCCTTTACTTTGGGATTCAGTGAATCTACCTCTTTTGTTTTGCTATTAGGTATTTCGGTCTCTTTTGGGACAGGCTCATATATTTCTCCTCTGGGGATAATTTTCTTGGGTTAAGGAGTCAACACAAGTTTGTTTTTAGGCCTCAGGTTGTACCTAGGTTGGACCTCAGCCATTATAGAATCGGTTATTTCTTGATCGACATAAACATCAGTGTTGTTTATGTCAACGTCTTTATTTGACGGTTGCTATGTGTTTAAGGACTTCTCGTAGTCTTCTTTAGTTAAGTAGGGTTGTGTGCAATCGTCACCCAAATTTGTCACATCTTCACCCAGGTCCTCGAAATCTTGTAGGTCATTTCCTCATATAAAATTTTCATTTTGTAAAGGAGTTTGAATTTTATGGTCTTCATTTTTAATTTGTCTTTGTTGATTTTGAGGATTGGGGTTTCTTCTGAATTCCCTCTTAACAAAAGGATCTTCCTTGGATTGATCTAGTTCCATTCTGGAAATCTTATTTGATAACTCTTTAATTATCCTAGCCATATCATCCATTTTATCATCTGAGGATCTACTAGGCCCTGAGGGTCCCGCTTGCTCCGTAAAACGTTTTGTTTCTCGGTTTCCCATTTCTACCTTTATTTTCAATTTGCTAGAAGCCATCATGTTAGATTTGATCTCTATGACATCATCTTGCATTCGAGTCAGGGTAGCCCCTCTCCTTTCTCTCAAAAGAAGTGCGAAATTAGGTTCGAAGGCTCCCGCAAAGGTTACCTTGGCTGCAGGTTAGGATGGTTTAACTTCGACTAGGATCTTATTATATAACTTGTTAAATCTTTGAATGAATTCCATAACAATTTCTAATTTTTTTTTCTTTAAATACCCAAACTCGGTCAAATAATACAAATGGTCTTTCCTTTTGCCCCATTGTCTAAGAAAAGAGTCTTCTAGGGCATCATAGGATAATATCGAACCTGCGGGTAGACTTTGAAACCAGGTTCGTACCTGCCCTTCGAAAGTCTGAACGAACAACCTCGAGTATACGTCTTCATGTTCGAGACCTAGGATATCGGTGAACTGATCATATACATTTATATGTTCGGTCGTGGTCAAGTCCCCTTCCCCTGTAAATTTAGGTAAGCTTTTCATGTAGTTTTCAGGAAGGTCATGAAGAGGTACAAGCAGGACCAAAGGTGCATATCTCGCAACTACTTTAGCGAAAACTTTGGGAGGCGAGGGAGGCCCTTGGATCCCTTCTCCTCCTCCTGGAGCCCCTCCACCTCCTCCTGGAGCTCCCCCTCCCCCTCCTAAAACCCCTCCGGCTCCTCCTCCGGCAGCCACCATCAGTACTACAAGATAGGGAAACGGTGCGTTATAAAGAGGGTTTTAAAACACTAAAAGTGAATCTTTAGCTTCTTCGAGAGACGAGAAAACTCAAGAAAGGTGAAAAGGGATGTGAGGGCTTGTTTCCTCGGATTTGCAAGAGATGTAATCAGGGGAACCCGCGGGTCTGGAATTTGAGTATATGGTATACTCTTTGATACTAGGTGGGGTCGTGAAATCTAACTGAAGGGTCGGCGGGATATCGATCGCTGATAAATTTACTACAGGATTTTCACCTTTATGTACGTCAGAGGTTGTCAGATGGATTTCACTTTTAACTTCAAGGAGAGCTAAATTTGGGTTGATGGTTTTAGGGGGGAAATTGTGTGAAGTTGAAGGTTCAAAAGAACTCTTAGCCTTGGGTTGTTGTTGTTGGGAAATTATACCCTACGGACTAACAAGCTAGGGCTTAAACTTGCATGCAGATCATGACCCTTCAGAAATTACTTTTAACCTTCTACCCCAAACCTAAAACCCTTTTTCACATGAAAACATGGGAGGAACAAACTAACCTTTTTATCGTCATTTAGTGTAGATCCTCCGTTGCGCTTTATCCCCTTGCTTCTGCTGCTCCTTCCAAAAAGAGATCCTGCAATCAAGACAAAACTACGCATGCATGCTATTGTTCTACTAGAGGGTTAGAGATTAAACATAAATCAAATGAAACACATAAGACTCATGCATTTGGGATGGGAAAAGCATCTTTTTATTAATCTCAAGATGAATCACTTACAATGATGTTAGAGACCAGCCACCGTTCCTCGATCCTGATCCTGGGCTCCTCCTCTTCTTTTTCCTCCAACTACTTTGCTTGAATTCTCCTAAAGCTTGAGGAAAGGCTAAAGGGTTGGGACAAAATGGATTCAGCAATTGGGTAGAGTTTCTTTGCTATGATTTTCCCCCTTTGAATAGTACCCCTACCCCTTCTTTTATAGGCTAGAAGGAGCTAGAGTTTTAGACGAACTCTCGGCCATGCATGGCTGGGAGTTCCAATTAACTGACCCAAAGCTTTTCGTTCCGTTGGAAACTTTCCTGATTTTTTTCTTTTTTAGGTAAACGTGGGTTGTAGTGGGCCATCCAGCGTTCCAATGCGTGGAGTATAAGGCCTCCCAGCGTTCCAATGTGCCCGGTGATAGGTTAGGGCGCGAGTTACTTAATTTAGGAGGTTTTTGAAGAGTCTGTTTAGCATGGCTTTGGCAATGAAGGGCAATGAGTTGGCCTGATGCCAGGTAAGCATGGATGGTGCAATTTAGGGTTATAACAGTTGTGGGTACTTAAGTTGGCAGACTACAGTGGTCGGCTTAAGGGAAAATTTTGTTTTCAGTATTTTTTCGAGATTGGAAACGAGCGTGGTATGTTTACCATCCGGGTTTTGTCTAGTGTTCCTTTAACCGGAAGCTAGCTTACTTAAACGTGGAGTCGCCAAGTGAATGATGAAAGTTTATCCTTAACAAGGTGTTCACCCTTTGTTCACTATCAAAGGGTAGAAACTAAAAATGTCGTTCTCCCAGGGAAAAGGTTTCGTAACTTTGATCCTCGGCAACGGTGCCAAGAAGATGTTGTTCCAGAGTCTGTACTTAAAGCTAGAAAGTACAGGGTCTAGGAATCTGAAAGTGGTGTGAAATATAAAAAGGGGGGAGGATCAACCTTCAGGAAAGGAAGCTAGGGATAATTTCTAAGTTTCCTCTATCTTGCTTCCAAAAGTTCTTGGATGCTTATATCCCGTTCAATGGCGGCCCATGAACGTTCAAGTTCTACCTGGGTGTTGGTTGTTTTAAGTATGGTGTCGAAAAGGTTCAAAGCGATGGTGGTTTGATTCAACAAGCCAGGTTTAATATTAGGCTATCTAGCAATGGGAACATTCATAGAGGAACAAGGAAAGTTAAAGGAAAGTTCGAGGTTTAGGATGTTGCCTCAATTTTTGGGTCGTATAAAGAGTGCTCTCGAATCCAAAATCACAGAAAGAATGAAAACCAAAGGAATTTTCCTGTAACTGAGTTAACTTTTAATAAATCATGTGTTAAATGTGAGAAAACATTAAGTTGTCTATAATGCGAGGCTCCTATCAAGGGAGAATCTCACCCTGTAAATAGAAGAAGAAAAAGACAAGAAGAAATCTGACAAAGCATAAAATATAAAGATCTAGAAAATTCACAGGTCTTGTACCTGTTGATAGCTGATACAAAGGAAAAATTGCAAACGATTAGATGACTAAAAGTTGATCACCACAGTAGAGGTTATTTTAAATTGCAGTGACACATTCATCAGACATATATATGCGAAATGAAATTGAAAGTAAGATAACAGAGGAAACAAACTTGTAACTCGGTCTTGACAGAATCAGGAATCTTCAGATTGCTTTGTATTAATTTTCCTAAGGAAAATTCTCTATTACAATCAACCAAAAAAGGTCCAGCCTAGTTTCCTTCTTCAAAATGCCTCTTTATACAAACTTCTAAACATTTGAATTTCAATCATTCCTGAAATTTTCGGTTACAAAATGGGAAGTTCAAGCGTTTTGCTTCTTTGCCTTTGTCATCTTTCATGCAGGTGGAGCACCTTCGTTTCTTTACTCCTCAGGTTCTAAAAATAGAATAGGCAGACACTTGTCATTATTTGTTACCAGAACCCTGTCCTTTCACCTACTTGGTGCAAGTGACGCACCTCTCCACCAACTGTGCTATCAACCTGGAAGGCTCTGCTTGGTTGTTTGCCTCAAAAGTGTAACAATCCTTCGCTAACTATGGAAACCTTCCTCCCACTTGTCGGTCTTCATCAATGATAGAACATAACTGTATACTTGGTTTTATTAACCATTTATCCACTTGGACTATATCAGTATGGTTGATCTGTTATATTTTAGCCCACTCTTTTTCCTCGTTCTCCTTAATATTGAGCAGGTGCTTGGCTATATCAATCTGTCCCAGTATCCCAGCGCTGCTTTCATTATCAAGACTCAACAAACTTTCATCTTTCAATTCGAAGGTTTCTTCACAAGAATTTCTTACCTCTTTAGCTCGTTCTCTGCTTTCTGATATGTTTTTCTCCCATTCCTTCAACAAGATGTTACCTCTAGTCTGCTCTAGGATGGAGAGCTTGGAACTATTGCCTATTTCCTTTTTCATCGTGGCTATAACAGCCTCTTGGAAAGTGACCCGAGCCACCCCAACTTCTCTTTCTCTCAAAGAGATGCAGTGGATTTGAATAGCTTCCACTTTAGCAAGTAAATCTTGTTGAGCTACTGACACTCTTTTCTGAATCTCAATGGCTTGGGATTGGAATATCCTGATATTTATAACCTGGCTCTCGATGAAATCTCATTTTGCCTGTAACTGCCCTATCAATTCTTCTTGTTGGCTTATCTGTGACTGACTGGTCTGAGCCGACTGCTATGTTTTCTCAAGATCATATTTGAGCCGCTCAATTTCCTTTTGATTGGTTGTTCTGGCTTACTCTAGACCTATGTTCACCTGATCTCTGGCAGTTGCCTCTATTGTAGCCAACTTAGCCTCCAAAGTTCTGATCAAGCGGTTCTTTCTCTTTAATTGTTCTTTCAGGGATCCGACAGAGTATTGGTTGGCTGTAGCAAAATCCCCCAACGTCCCTACTATCTGAGTTGCGAATTCCTCCATTTTCATGGCTTTTCCATCGGCTAGGATTTTAAATTTTTTCGCTACCGTGCCCGCTTCTCGATAAATCTCTTGCTTCACAATGGCCTTTCTCTTCTTATCAAAGAAAAATTCGTTCAGAGGCAACTCTTCTATAGTAATGGGCGTCAGCTCTTCGCCAAAAATCCATCCCTCGCTGGGGATCCCCTTCGTGGACTGTAGGGGAGTGACATAAATGATGGGACTACCGATTTTCTTGGATTATTTCCCCAAGGTAACGACCGAAGCTGGCTTGCTTGAAGGGTTGGGGATCTTGGCTTCCTATTTCAGCTTCTTGGTTTGGTTTTTCTTTTCCTGATTTTCCTCCTAGTCAGGTCCTGAATCTTTGGATCCCTTGGCTTCCGTTTGTTGTATATCTATGGTCAGTGGGTTCTTACCCTATAAGACTGGTGGAAGGTAGCTCCGTCGGTGTTCCTGAAATTTGAAGAAATCAGCCATCTCCTCGAGCGGCAGGGCTTGAATCCGGCTCAGGACCTCGGCATAGGATCTCGCCCCTTGGAAGATGTCATCATGAGGTGAATGCTCATGTTCGTATCTTTTTAAGCCACAATTCGCCAAGTGATTTCCCATGACCTTGTGTGGGTCATGTTTCTTAAACTCGATGTGGACCAATTTAATATCCTCCAAGGCTGCAGCCTCGGCTTTGGCGTGTCCGAAATCTAATAAAGAATATGTATTAAAATGAATGGGGAAGGGCGGCCATACCTTCTTCGAAAAACCCTTGAGCTCTTTTCTTATGCCACCGATCACGGTTTTCCTGGTGATTTCGGGACAAACCAGCCTATCCGGTACAAATAGTGGTAGAGCATAGGGGGGAACAGAGGAGCCGAAAACCCTGATGTATGAAAATTCTGCTTCTACATACCAGTCATCCACATTACTCAAGTTGGTGGCGATGCTATCTGAAATCCTGGGCGGTGGGTTACCGAAGATGGAGACATGCATCGATACCATTGCCCAATTGAAAATCTCGTATATGAATTATGTGGCCTTATCCTCTCAAAGTTTTGAGTGATAGACATGGATAGGCTCAGCATTAGATGGATTCCAGCTCCAGCTCATTAACGGGAAAGGATTCATGAAAAAAATAGTGTCCATGATGTAGGCAGACATGAAAAATGAGGCGACTTTCCCATTCATCTTCTGCGCTTGATATTCGGTAATCCAACTGGTTAGACTGTCTGAAAACAACTTGTCCCAGTCGAAGGAAAAACATTCAATGACTGTATGAATCAGAGGCATCCATGGGAGGAAAAAGTGTGCAGTGTCCTCCTTCCCATACAACCTACAGGTCATCATTGCTATATACCTAAATTGCAGTTCTAAGGAAGAAATTGAATAAATTGTGTTACCATCCGCCCTGAATTTTGCAGGGTGCGAGACCCAATCTTTGATCAGATAAAACAAGTTGTTATCATATTGTTGGCATTGCTTCCACTTGAAATCTTTTCGAAACTCGGCATTGTACGTGAAGTTCAGCGTAGGAGACAGTTGATACATTTCCTGCAAATGTTCTGGTCAAAAATTCCCAATTGTCACCTTCTGCTCGCTGATAATAGTCTTGGTCGGGATATCCACATGGTCTAGCACCCATATGATCATATCATTATAGGGAAGGAGGTATGGCCTTGCCGCTATTTTGTGCATCTCCTCTTGAACGATGATTTTGTATTTTGTGGCCAAATCATCCTTCTCATTATCGCTGGAATCATCTGAATAATCCACCAATTCGAACTGAAGAATGTCGGAGACATATGACCAGGTTTTGACAGTATCAATACTTCGGGTTGAAGTATCGGAAACAGTATCTGAGCCTTGCCCTGAACTCTCAACAATCACCTTGGATGCTTTTCATGGAGCCATGATAGAGGACTCTGTACTTAGTTGTCCTGTAGTAAAGATGTAGATACAAACAGAAGTTAGCCTGATGAAAAATCTTCTTTGCGTAAAATAGAAATGAAATTTGAAATAATGAAAGAAATAACTCCTTTATCTTAGCCATTTAAAAACCCGGTGTCCTTGTGAACAGAACAGTCAAATCGTTAAATGGAAGATTTAGCAGTAAAAGCAATATCCTTATCTGTCACTTCATCGTATTTCAAATAAATGCCATAACGTTTTGACGAGTCACAACATAAATTAGCGCAAAGACATTTAAAATTACTCCGTAGATGGTGTGTATTAAATTTCTATTAATGCATTGATTGATCTGGATTAGATCCTTTAATTAAGTTTGTTTTAGTCTTTAATCTTCTTTTTGGGGTTCACCGTATCAGGAGAAAACACCCCTTCCCTTTGAGCCCCCAAAACCCGAAATCGTGATGATGTGATTTAGTTTAAAAAATGTAATTTACATTAAGTGATTAATTAATCCATGCTTAAAGAATATCGCGACTTCGCGACTCGGGGCTACGAAGGTATAGTTCTTTGGAAGAGATATTTTCGAGTCGCGAAACCCCGACATTGTTTGACTATGGTTTAAAGAAACTTACCCCTGACACTAACCCAGGTAACTTTTGAAACTGTCTCGCATCTTCGCATATCGGAGTTTGGAAACCTTGCAACTTGTAACTCCTGAAGCGCGAAAGTGCAAGGTAAAGAAAAGTGATAGACTTTCTTAATGGTTAGACGATGATGATTTAGGACTATAATGGCTATCGCCACTTTGCATGTCGGGGTAAATTTTTTATTGCAAGAATTATATTTCAACCATTTGTAAAAGGTGGCTCCAATAGACCTCATGAAGAATATCGTGGTCGTAGATCAAAGGGAGACAGGTGGCAGTATATCTGAAGGTCAGACTTCGGAAGATTTATGAGCAGGCAAAATCTAAGAGTTGAAACCCTCAAATCCTGAAGTCTGAAGTAAATATGGACCGTCTGATCCAGAGGAACACGTGTTGACAGATCGTGAGTTTCATATAAATGTGTTTGAATTTTCAGTTAAGAATTGATAAACCCAAATTCCAAAGACTCAAAGGGATCATAGCCGTCAATCTTTGGAAGACACGCGTCAGTGGACCGTTAACTTCAGATAAAATCCATTGGGGGAAAACGAGAGTTGAGATTTGAGATTTTCGAAGCCTGGAATCCATAAATGATCAGATTCATCGGTCTAAGAGGATACGTGGTAGGAGATCTGTCATTGTGGGAGAAGGCGATGTTTGAGAGTTGAGAACTCTGAAACCCGAATAGCGATACAAATCGCGTTCGTTGATTTGAAAGGGACAGATCTGAGCTGTCAGTTCAGAAGCACCGTTAAGTTCATAAGATCAATGGTCATGTTGCATTGCAGGGACCGAAGGTGCGCAAACTTTAAAAAGTTAAGGGTGGGCCGCAATCTAGACCATTGTTTTGGAGAAAGGACACGTGGAGGCTCAAGAAGAATTGTGGGGAGAAAAGTAGTTTTTTTTCAAACCACCCTTGGCTAGGCCTACAATCACGTGGTTACGTAAGGCCATCACCCAAGTTCATATCAGGGAAGGGGCTTATCAAAAAAGGATCTAGCTCCCAGACTCAAATATTTCTCAAGCGTAAAAGGGGAAAGTCGTGGGTACCATTAGACCTGCACCCGAAAGTCGAAAGGGTCTGCATTTAATTATAGAACGAGACCATAAAGGTCTCAAAGAGTCATTTGGCTCTAGAATCAGATATCCTTGACCAGGAGGTCAGACTGGTTCCCCGACTTTCTGAATTAGAAACCATGGATGGAGAATCTATCCTTTAAGAAAAGAAAAAAAAATTATGCCTCGTCGTTGGTGTGTTACATACTCATCATCTTGTGAATGAGCATAGCCGTCACATATCTTCTCAGAGATAATCTGCCACCATTCTAGCGAGTCTTTCACTCTGTATTTTTACAGTATCTATACATTTATTTCATTAATAGAAATCATGTATTACTATATTTCTCTATTTCTGGTAATATTTATGTGCACTTAATTGTAGTATCTCTACTTTCATTTCGTTCGGAAAATAATCTGGATCATATTTTTCATAATCAATGAACTCATGAGCCATTTTTGGCATCATATGGCACACTTTGTCGAGGCCATGCCACATAGAAACAAATCTTTGTGATCGAATATACTCATTTTGAGTGGTTTCATGTGCTATGGAAACTCCTTTGTGATGCCTATCAAGGCATGAAGGAAGTACAAAACATAAATATTTGGTATAATGGGAAGCAGAGAATTTAGTGGAAAGTTTTGAAAAACAAAACCAAGGTGGAAAAGGGTCAAGACTGGTAATTCTATTAGATGCCCCAAGTCTTGGATTAAAAATCATCATGCTAGATCATGTTAGTTTATAAAAAGATGATCAATGGATCACTTCATCATTTGGATTATATATGGAAGCCATGAAATCCAGGATGGCCTTATCTAAAGGAAACTCATTATCTATGAAATCATGTGAACTCAGAGAGTCAGCAACCCCGTATGGGTGGAGAAGGATGATCACACTCCATATGAGAATGGAGGTTTTGATCAACATCAATGGATGTTGATGGGATTGATGTATAAAAAATATCTATTGTGGTGAGCAGCATGGAAGCTCCATATGATTCAACATCCTTGTGATTAGGACCACCCAAGGATCTACAGACCCGAGGGATCCACTGGTAAATGAATAAATTGTGTTGATAGGAGAAATGTTGTCAACATGATGTGGGGGGGGGAGAGGAAATGTTCCTATGAGTGAAGAATCTTAAAACATCCCCACACCCACACTCATATGAGACTCTTGGGTATAAATGACAAAGGGTACATTAAACCTCAAATTGGATCCAATGTCTGGGGTCCAAAACATGAGTTCATCGATCGTCACTATTTTCCCTTGATGAGGGAAGTGTAAGACCCTAAATACTAACGAGACAAATTCAGTCATCTTGTAGAACCAAGTGTGGACGAGTAAAAACTTGTACATAAGAGGTGCATCAACGACCTCCACAACAACATAGACAGTATTACCACCTAACTGGATGGGTAAGGCCATGATTATCCATGGGGATGGAACATATTCCCATTGAATGATTTCAAAAATGTTACATAAGTGTCAAGCTTAGGTGAGCCAAAGGATTCAAACAAGACATAGACATGATACAAGTCAAAGCTCCTTCGTCTATCATAGTACGAAGGATATTTTTTCCCATCGTTCTCGCTTTGATCTAGAAAGCGATTTGATGGGAAATCCTATGATAAACCTGATTAGAATAAAAGGTTATCAAACTTGACTCTAAGGGATAAACCTCGCATATGGTAGAATACAATGCTTTCCATTTCACTGGGAAGATTTGGAGAATTTCGAGTGCAGACATGGCACAGGGTGCCTGGGCCAAGTCTTCGACAATACTATTGTTGTGGTTGGCCCATGTATTTAGGTTGTGTGTATTTCGTTGAAGAACACACTTCAGGGGGAAAAGCTGTGTGTCAAAGGAAGGATTCTCGATATAAAGAGGACCACTCAGCTATGAAGAAGATGTTGGCTCATGAATAATAGGAGTAGGCTTGGAATTTTCATAGTTCTTGGCTTGTCTCTGCAAGTTGATTGTCTGGTCACACAGGGAAACTGTGGCATTTGAGAAATACCCCTCATGTTGAAGGGTAATTTCCATGCCACCTTGTGGGAGGGAAGGATTTTTCACAACGATGTGTTGATATTGAGGGGGGGAAAGCATGAGTTAGGACAACGAGCTACTGGAGGCCCCTTTGTTGAGCCATATATTGATGAATCTCATCCTTCCTGGGACATTAATGAGTAGGGTGGTCCTCCCCACAAATCATGTAGGGGAACTGACTCTTGTTTTTCTCTTTTGTGCCCCCTTTGATTGTTTTAAGTGGGAGAGGTCACTTGCTCAATGTTGTAATTTTTCTTTTTATTCCTCTTCTTCTTTCCTCCAGGTTGTTGAGGATTCTTTGGTTGCATGGATTGCACCGAATTCACCTTGGAGGTCTGAGTAGGGAGAATTTCATTTTGAGGATTAGAGTCAAAAGTGGAGGGGTGTGACGAGATAGACATGTGATCCAACTAGTCAGTTAACTAGCCCAAAAAGGCATGGGAAACAAAACCCACCATGCCATTGACATGGGGTCCTAGGGTTGGCTTCTTAGGTCTTTTCAATGGCCTAGGAGCATGCAAGATAAGATCATAAAGAGTGCTCGACTGTGAGTAAATAAAATCCAAGTGTTGGGAATGCATGATGGATTATTCTTCAGTAGTTTCCCCGACCATAGCTACATCTTTGGAAATGAGTGGTAAGAGGGACTTAATGAACCACTCCATTAGGATTTTTTCAGGAATTTGGGTCTTGATCATCCTACGTCTTCACCTCAACTCATATATATGATTAAAAATGTGAGTGGAAGTATCTTGTCATAAATATTTAAAGAGCTTAATGTCATGCCTCCAATTTGACACCATTTGCATTGCCAGATGACTCTTTTAACTTGACAAAACCAACCCTTTTCCCCATGATTTTCACTCCTTTCACCATATTTCTGATATAAAGGTCATTTGAGAGCTTGAGAGGTAAATTTGTTGGTTAATCAACGTTTTTCCATTGTTTTTAATAAATTAGGAAGATTAAGAGTTGTTTTTATTACTAATGATGGTTTCGAATAGTTCAGATCCTGTAACAGATATATGGATCTAGTAACCCACTTCCATGTTCAACATACTAGAGTGGTTATAGAAGGAAACCGATCTGAATTTAGGAGAGGAATGACCTGATTAACATATTGAATACAATAAACACAAAGATAAGAAGAACAACACGGATACCTAGTGAACAATATCTTCTATTGAATAAATGAAATAAGATGAAACTGTAAAATTGTAGAACTGAAACACTTGCTTGAATGGTGGTAGCTATCTCTAAGAAGAGATGTGGCTTCTACGTGCATCTGTCTGAGTAGAATGATTACAATGAGGCTCCAAATGCCTTTTTGATATTACTCATGAATTCCAAAACCCTAGACATCCAAAAACCTAACCCTAGGAGGAGAAATGTCAAAAGTCATGTTGGCCCCTATGGGTAAGTTGGTACCTCAACTTCCCAAGGTCGTAACTTTTTCATACGACCTTCATTTTAGGCGTGTGATAGCCCATTGGAAATATATTTCAGAGAACTACAGATTACACCATAAAACTCTAACTATGTCTATAGTTTAACTGTGGTGAGCCAAAGAAATATTGTTTAGGGCTCCAAAACAACCCTAGAAGTACAACAAGATGTGTTGACATGAAAACATACAAAATAAGCTAGTTGGATTAGGTGAGAGGCCACCAATATCCACCTAGAAGATGTGTAGGGCTTCAGAGAGCCCCAGAAGTGTAGAACCCATAATTACAAAGAAGTACAAAAGAATGTGTTGAACTAAAAACAGACAAGAGGAACCAGTTGGAATAGGTGGGTGGCCACTAATATCCACCTGGATCAATCCTCCCCTCTTAGGAATCAATGGTCTCCACTACATTGATTTCCCCCATCAAGTGAGGAAACTTCTACTGGATTTGGACCTAGGTGAGCCACTTGCCTTGGTGTAGGAGTTGTCTTACCTTGAAAACCTGATAAAGCTAGATCCTCTGCTAGCGAGTGCCCTTGACCTGTGTTTCCACTATCTAATCAATGGATGCTTGTTCCATGTAGTCGGTGTTGAGATCTATTGGTGTTAGTTGTTTTGCAATCTCTGAGGTGTCCAATAATGGTGGAAAATATGGCTGAAGGAAGTCTACATTGAACACTGGGTATAGGCCAAGGAAGGGTGGAGTGTTGAGCTCAAAATCGTTTCTACCCACAACCTTGGTGATAGTGTAAGGCCCATAGCGAAGTGGGTGGAGATTCTTATGGGGCCATCTAAGACTCCTTCTGCAAATGTAAACAGACTTTGTCTCCAACCTGAAACTGGTGTGGTACCCTGTGTTGATCATGGTGCTTCTTGTACTTAGCATTGGATTTATGCAAAATATCTTGGACCTATCGGCGAATGTATTGAATGTGCTCAATGAATCTGGTGGCTTTTTCGGTCTTAGACTGAACATGGGAAGAGTCTGTTTGTGTGGTGGAAAGAGGTAGTGCAACATCAATTGGACCCAATAGTTGGAATCCCAGCCCCACCTGAAATGGGATATGGTCAGTGGAACTATGGAGAACCTTGTTGTAACTGTGATAAGCATAGGGGAGACTCGCATCCCCTGTACGTGGATGCTTATAGTTTTACATCCGCAGGATGTTCACAATCATCCGATTAACGACCTCTATTTGGCCGTCTGTTTGGGGGTGGAAAGTAGTGGATTTAGTGAGCTTGGTGTCCAACATTGACCATAGGCTTGACCAAAATGTGTTGAGGAACATACTTTCTTGGTCAGAGATGATGGTTTGTGGTATCCCACAATGGACCCACACTCGTTCAAAGAAGAGATTGGCAATATCTTCCATTGTGATACTCTTCTTGCAGGATGTGAGGATGGCCATCTTCGAAAACTGGTAAACGACAACAAATACGCAGTCATTTCCTTGCTTGGCGGACGAAAGGCCAGACATGTAATCCATTGAGATGGATTACCAAGGATTCTTGGGAGTAGGAAGAGGGATGTATAAGCCTTGCTTCTTGATGGATATCTTGGCAATGGCATAGGCAGTGCAAGATCTAATATACTTGCTGACATCTTGTCGAAGTTTTGGCCAATAAAAATGTTTCTGAAGGATGACCATAGTTTTCTCCATGCCAAAATGTCATGCCATCTGACTATAGTGGGATTCCCAAATTATCTTTGCACGCTCGCTTGTAGGAACACAGAGATGGATCAGATGGCATAATAGTTCGTCTTGAATGTGAGAATTGGTGACAGTCGCACCTGTACCCAAGAGATGATAGGTGGTGGTGAAGTCTGGATCTTGTTGATAAAATTGGGGCCACTCAGATGCCTCATGTCCATAGGAATGGAGAAAAATGGTGAGTGCAGCCACAAGATGTCAACCAAGGAATTCCATGACACGATTTGAGATCCATGTCTTATACTTGATGTTGAGATGGAACTGCTACAAGTAGGTGGATGATCCAGATTTAGGAGAGAAATGAACTGATTAACAAACTGAATACAATAAACATAGAGATAGGAATAATAACACAAATATCCAGTGAACAATATCTTCTATTAAATAATGAAATAGGATGAAACTGTAAAACTACAGAACTGAAACTTGCTCGAATGGTGGTAGCTATCTCTGAGAAGAGATGTGGCTACTACGCACATCCGTCTGAGAAAAATGGATTAAAATGAGGCTCTAGAGGCCCTTTTCATATTACTCATGAATTCCAAAACCCTAGACATCCAAAAACCTAACCCTAGAAGGTGAAACACCAAAAGTCATGTGGGCCCTATGGGTAAGTTGGTGTAATTTGGTACCTCAACTTCCTAGGGTCGTAATGTTTGCATACGAACTTCGTTTTAGGAGCGTGATAGCCCATTGGAAAGGTATTTCAGAGAACTACACATTCCTCCATTAGACTTTGACTCCTTCAATAGTCTAACTGTGGGGAGTAAAAAAAACAACATTTAGGGCCCTAAAACAACCCTAGAAGTACAACAAGATGTGTTGACATGAAAACATACAAAATAATCTAATTGAATTAGGAGAGAGGTCACCCATATCAACCTAGAGAATGTGTGAGGCTTCAGATATCCCCAAAAGTGTAGAACTCACAATTATAAAGCAGTACAGAAAGACGTGTTGAATAAAAAATGAACATGAGGAGCCAGTTGGAATAGGTGGGTGGCCACCAATATCCACCTGGATCAATCCTCCCTTCTTAGGAATAAATGGTCACCATTGCATTGAGTTCCCCCATCAGGTGAGGAAACTTTTGTTGGATTTGGCCCCAGGTGAGCCACTTTCCTTGGTGTAGGAGTTTCCCTACCTTGACAACCCGATAAAGTTGGATCCCCTGCTGGCAAGTTCCCTTGATATGTGTGTCAACTATTTGATTGGTGGATGCTTGTTCCATGTAGTCAGGGTTGAGATATGTTGGTGTGAGTTGTTCGATGATCTCAGAGGTGTCCAATAATGGTGGAAAATATGGTCGAAGGAGGTCCACATTGAACACTGGATGCAGAAAAAGGAAGGGTGGAGTGTTGATCTCAAAAGAATTGCTACCCATAACCTTGGTGATAGTGTAAGGCCCATAACAAAGTGGGCGAAGCTTCCGATGGGGACCGGTGAGACATTCCTTCTACAAATGTAACCAGACTTTGTCACCAACCTGAAACTTGTGTGGTACCCAGTGTTGATCATGGCACTGCTTGTACTTAGCTTTGGATTTCTTCAAAATCTCCTGGACCTGTTGGCGGATGTGTTGAATATGCTCAATGAATCTGGTGGCTTTGTCGATTGCAGAATGATCAGGGGAAGATTCTTTATTTGCTGTGGAAAGAGGAAGTGAAACATTAATGGGTCCCAAGGGTTGGAATCCTAGACCCACCTGAAATGGACTATGGCCAGTGGAACTATGGAGAGACATGTTGTACTTGTGTTGGAAATATGGGAGACTCTCGTCCCATGTATGAGGATGCTTATAATTGTACATGTGCAAGATGTGCACAATCATCCAATTGATGACATTGGTTTGGCCATCGATTTGGGGGTGGAAAGTAGTGGATTTTTTGAGCTTGGTGTCCAACAAATACCAGATACTCGACCAAAAGGTGCTGAGGAACCTGATGTCTCGGTCGAAGATGATGGTCTTTGGTATCCCAAAGTGGACCCAAACTCGTTTGAAAAAGATCTTGGAAGTATCTTCCGCTATGAAATTATTCTTACAAGCAGTGAGGATGGAAACCGATCAACGACCACAAACACACAATCATTTTCGTGCTTGGTGGATGACAAACGAGACATGTAATCCATGGAGTTGGACTCCCACGACTTCTTGGGAATAGGAAGAGGGGCGTATAAGCCTTGCTTCTTGATGTATATCTCGGAAATGGCACAGGCAGTGAAATATATGATATAATTTCTGACATCCTGTCGAAGTTTTGGCCAATAAAAATGTTTCTGAAGAACGAACACAATTTTCTCTATGCCAAAATGTCCTGCCACCCGATTGTAGTGGGCTTCCAAAATCATATTTGCACGCTCTCTTGTAGGAACATAGAGATGGCCTAGGTGGCATAAGATTCCATCCTGAATGTGAAAATCAGTGATAGTGGCGCCTGTACCCAAAATTTGATATGCGATGGCGAAGTCTGGATCTTGTTGTTAAAGTTGGGGCCACTCCAATGTTTCATGTCCACAAGAATGGAGCACAGTGGTGAGTGCAGCCACAGGAGGCCGACTGAGGCAGTTAGTGACATGATTGTAGATACCTGTCTTATACTTGATGTTGAGATGGAACTACTGTAGGTAGGTGGACCACTTCTGATAGCATTTGTTCTGCAATTTCCCCTGTGTCTATATGAACTGGAGAGGCTTGTGATCAGTGTGTATGATCATATCTTTCCCAAGAATGTAATGTTTCCATTGATGGCAGTGTTTCACAATGGAATACATTTCCTTGTCATAAGTGGGGTATTTACGGATAGTATCAAAGAGTGTCTCACTATGGTATGCCACTAGATGCCCATGCTAAGTGAGAACTGCACCCACAACATAGTCAGATGCATCAATCTCAATCTTGAATGGATTTTGTAGATCGGGGAAGGAGAGTACTTGATATGAGCACAACCAATGGTTCAGATCATCGAATGCCCATTGTTTCTCCTCCCCTCACACGAACTTGGCCCTACCACCACCCTTGGTCACCTCGTTGAGGGCCCATGCAATATGGGAGAATCCCAACATGAATCATCGGTAGAAATTGGCTAGTCCCAAGAAGCTATGAAAATTGGTCAATGTGGTCGGGGCTGGCCAATCACAGATGACTTGGATATTAGCTCGATCAACATGTACCCTATGCTCATCAACAATGTAGGTATTAGACCCTGTTCATGCCAAAAGAGAATTTTTCCAAGTTGGCATAAAGCTTGTGTTGCCACAGAGTGCTCAAAACCTGTTGAATATGTCACATGTTCTCCTCCCATGTTTTGTTGAATATGAGGATGTCATCCAAATATACGACCACAAAGGAGTTGGTGAAGGGTCTCAATACATCGTCCATCAACCTCATGAAAGTGGATGGTGCATTTGTTAATCCAAAGGGCATGACCAGCCATTCGAAGAGAATGTCTTTAGATTTGAAGGTTGTCTTCCATACAACAGTTGGATCAATGGGAACCTGGTGGTAGCAAGACTTTAGGTCAATTTTGTTGAATAACTTTTCCCCCTTGAGTTGGTCAAGAAGGTCATCAATCCTAGGAATTGGTGATCCAAAAATGGAAGGAATTATTAACAAATTGACATTAACAAGATGCTCATGAATGATTAAAGATTTCATCCATCAATAACCATGCTCCAAATAAGATAAGTTAACAACAATAAGAAAAAAAAATAAAACAATAACTTGATAACGGAGTTCACTAATATGTGGCTACGTCTCTGGGTCTGCTTCCAAGTGGACGACCTGTTTATTGATCTTCAAATGCTCAAGTTCTCTTTACAATGACTCATTCCTATTACAAATGGGATTTTGATCTACTATACAAGACCTACTTGTGCAGATGCACACATGCCTCAACAAACTCCTCTCAAAACATGACAAAATGCCCCTCAAAACATGAAAAATGGGCCAAAAACTCCAACTCTTCTTTACATTCACTATATATAAAGTCCCTTCTCAAGCTCAATAAGCCTGATTTATATAGTTTTTAGGCTCATTTGGGGAAGCCCAAATTCACACTAATATCTGGTCTCTTTTTGGGATCAAATCCCGCTCCAAATGGCCAAGAAATCTCCAAAAATGCCCAATCTGGGCCAAAACTATAGGAAAATAACCCACTATTGTAACAAAAATAAAAATTAGCCCAAAGGGCCTAGGCATGCTTGCTAAAATAGGGTCACATGGTGAATTTTAATAGGAGTGTGCCCCCCAATGAATGCGCCCAACAACCTGGTCACCACCCCTGAATCTATGGTGGGCAAGTGCTAAAAATCTGCCCCAAATATTTGCACCGAGTAGTGGAGACAGGTAGCGTTGGGCCTACGGTTATGTGAGATATGAAAATAAATCCGCGGTCTAGGGCTAGGCCCCAACCCCCTTCTGCCTCCTCTTTACACTAAACCCACTTTATATATATTAATACGGAATTGTAATAACAAGTCCCTCCAATAGTGCGTTGGTAATCTGACCTGTCCCTAAGAAATTTCCTCTACCAAAAGGTCATGGGGTCGAATCCCATGAAGCTCCAAAAATTTTACCCAACCACCGAATGTTGGGGTGCCACATGGTAGTCCATGTTTGGGCCACATGGCACCTGTTCATTTGCCCACAAAATGTGCCACTTGTCAAAATGAGATTTGGACCACTGTCATCTGCCTAGTTAGCTTGCTGCTATACTGCCACGTGTCTAAATTCTATGTCAGGATGATGTCAGCATTGAATTGTTTTTTGCATGTTGACTTGTTGACTTTTTTCTTGCTTGGGAAAATGATCAGAGTGCGATAACTCTCACATACATCATCCATTTGTGGAAGTATATATATGGCCAAAATCAGCGTGACAAGATGATCACAATGGATTGGTTTCATCTGATTCTGAGAACTTTCATTTTTTAGCATTTTCTGGACCTGGTGAGCCTCCTAGATCAATTGGGTACTGGTTCCTGACAGTGATTTTGTTTAAGGCTCTGTAATCAATGCAGATTCACCAAGTCTCATCCTTCCTATGCACCAGTACAATCGAGCTTCCATAAGGGGAGGAGTTGGGTCTAATGTGACCCTTTTGAAGAAGCTCTTGGATATGATGCCTGATTTTGTCATTTTGCATCAGTGAGCGATGAGAGACTGGTCCATTAGGTCGAGGTGCATCGAGGGTTATATCAATTGGATGCTTGACTTGGTAGTGCGTTAGTACCCCTGTGGTTTAGGAGAAGATGCCTCAATATTCTTCCACGATCCCTTCCACTTTCTTTTTTTGCAAAGAGAGGCTCTGTGTAGAGGCCACGGATGTGGCGATGACCTTCTACTTACTATGAGCACAAATCACAAAAAAGAAGAACTTTCCAGTCTGTGAAATGACCTTACTTCATTGCCTAGCATAGATTAAAGAAATATCAGTAGGTGACGCTACCTTTGGTATCCTATACAATTGTCTACCTAAAGTAATAATAACACTGTGAGGTCTAGACTCATACATGGCATGACACTTCCACAAATTTGGTTGTCCTAAAAGAACATCAAAAAATTCAAGGGGAGCAATATCACATAGTACCTCATCTTTGAAAGGCTTGATGTCATAGGGAAGACGACACTGTTTTTTTATACAAATATCTCTTCCTTTGCGAGCCAGCTGATGGTGTAGGGTTGCGGGTGCGGTGTCATTGATAGGTCTATATGCTTAACGACCTCTGCTGAAATCAGGTTATTATGACTATCACTATCGACAATGAAATGAAGCGGCACCCCCTTTACCCACATTTGTGAGTGAAAGAGGTGTTCCCCTTCCTCTGGTTTTTCTAGTTAGCTTGGTCGAACTTTGGTGGTAGAGACAGTGACACTGGGTTCGACATCGATAATCCGCTTCCCTCCTTCAGGATTTGATTCAGAATCAGAATCGAACTCTGACTTGCAAGCCTTCATCTCGGCCACAAGTGACTTCTTGGAGTGACATTCTTCAGTGTTGTGCCAATGGCTTTTATGGTACTCACACCATTTTCACGTGTCCTACTTCGTCTTCTCATTGCCCTTCTTTTGTTGCAGATTGGACAGATTGTCCTAAGGGCGAACATCTCGACTTGGACCCTTGCTGTGTTGGTTTGGGATGCCTTTTCCCTACTTCAGTTGTGAGGATTTTTTAGATCCAAACTCTCGCATCTTCTACTTAAATTTCTGCTCGATCTTGACAGCGTATCTATAAGTTGTACCTAATGATGTGATGTCGAGAAAATCCATTTCTGTTTGAATGAATATATGCAAAAATATGTGATATTTGAGCACCAGATGTCGCTCAGAGTCTTTGATACCCAATTTTGTGCATAGAGTACGGAAAATATTGGTGAAATCAGGTACTGTCTAATCCCTTTCTTGACACAGGGTGGTCCGTTTGGTGTACTGGTCCTCGTAGCTTCAAACATGGTAGTATTGTTCTTTAATGGCGTCCCGAAAGGAATCCCATGTAGGGGAAACCAAAAATATTGTAGATTCCTCTACGACCTTTTTCTTAGAGTAAGTATCCCACCAGTCCTTAATATGGGGGACAACCTTAAGGAGTGTAAAAGCAATATTTTCCTTGTCGGAAAAATTGTGGATCGAAAAATACCCTTCGAGTAGATTCAACCATTTATCTACAACATCCGAATCTATTAGTCCTTCAAATAATTGAATATAAAAATTTACTGTACCTTGAAGGGGGTTGCATGTCCACTTGATGAAGATTCTTCTCTCGTGGGCAACCGTTAAAGGATTTGCGCAAAGTTATCCATCATCTCGTTCCTTTTTCGTGTGAGGACTTCCTCGAGAAACATTTTAATAGGATCTCTTGCTCCATCATCTTTTCAAAATGAGATTGGACCATTGTCATATTCCCATTCATCCTGCTACTATGTTTCCACGTGTTTCAATGCTACGTCAACATGACATCATGTTGATGTCATCATTGACTTTTTTTCCTGTTGACTTTTTGCATGTTTGGGAAAATGATCAAAGTGTGATAACTCTTACATACATCATCTATTTGAGGAAGTAAATATATGGATAGAATCATTGTGATGAGATGATCGCAATGGAACTGGCTTCATCCAATTCCAAGAAATTTCATTTTTGAGCATTTTCTGGACCTAGGGAGCCTCCTATATCATTCCTCCCCACTTGGAAGTTTTTGGACCACCAAAAGTCTAGTATCAGTTGATAAATAAGTGAGGATATTGTGTCCTCACCTTTTCGATCTCCATACACTTGGCCTAACTTGGATTTGTGCCCTTCAATCCCACTCGAAGATACTCCACATCGCCCCTGCGAGAAGTATGGACTCTTTTGTCCAAAATGGTGTCTTCCTGCAACTCATTCATATATTCAGGAGAAAAATATTCTATGTTGGGAATATGAAAATTCTCTCCTTGATCCTCGATCATAGGAGGCTCATACAATCTCAAGTTTTCCACATTTTCAATTGAATAAATATGCATATATGGAGGCAATTCTAACCAGAAAGCGTTAGTACCAATCTTGTCTAAAATTTTGAAAGGACCATAACGAATTGGTTTAAGATTTTTACCTTCTCCTTACATCCTTTCCTTGTTGATGTATAACCAAAATTGATCTCCTACTTTGAACTGATGATCAACTCGATGCATATCATTCCTCACCTTGTACTTAGCTTGGCTTTTCTCCAATTGTTCCTGTACCGCCTGATGAATCAACTGGACTCGTTCAATGAACTTTGTAGCCTTGTCCAAATCATTATGTCCTTCTGCTATAATTATTTCCCAGAGACAAAATCCAAAGGAGATTTTGGCAAGTACCCCAAACATGTTTCAAATGAATATCTTTGAGTAGAAGAATGCTTGTCTCGATTGTACACATGTTGTACATAACACAAATGTTCATCCCAAATCTTAGGATGTTTGTTGCAATATGCCCGAAGTAGATGCACTATTGTCATGTTCACCACCTCTTTCTTCCCATCCACCTATGGATGAAATGATGTGCTCTTCTTTATTCTGGTGTCCATAATTTCCCACAAGCTTGACCAAAAGTTCCCCATGAACCTAGAGTCTCGATCAGATACAATAGAAGTAGGTAACCCAAAATGAACCCATACATTTTCAAAGAAAAATTGAGTTGTTTGTTCAGTTATGACTTTCTTTTTACAAGGAATTAGAACACACATGTTGTTTAACCTATCCACAACTATATACAGGTAATCATGACCTTTTCTAAACATAGGAAATCCCCCCACAAAATCCATAGATACACTTTCCGATGGTCTAGAAGGAATAGGAAGTGGAGTGTCCAATCCTAGCTTTATGTTACTTAGTTTGCTTATTGCCAACAAAGTACATCCTTTTACATACTTAGACACATTTTCATGCATTCAAGGACAATAACAAAATATTTGTAACTGAGCAATTGTTTTGTCTACACCAAAATGTCCTTCTATAAGAGAAGTGTGTGCCTCCCTGATTACATGGATTCTTTCACTTTCTGGAATACATAATTTTCCCAAATGATACAAAATTTTGTCTTTAATATGATAATTCAATTCTTTTTCTCTTTTACCATGACTTAAAGTTCCACAGACTTCCTTAAAATCTTTGTCCTCAACATATTGTTCAATGTAACTTTCATGAGTACTTGAATTGTGCTTAAGGATTGTAGCAATTGTACTAGGAGGCCTAGATAACATATCAACAACTTTATTATGAATGCCCTTTTTATATATGATGACCAAATGAAATTTCTATAAAAACCCCATCCATCTAAAATTCCTTGATTGTTGTAGCTTAGTTTGTGATTGTAGATATTGTAATGGTTGATGATCAATATGTACTATTGTTTCTTTCCCATTAAGTAATGTTTCCACTTTTTAACACTTTGTACTAGAGAGTGCAATTCTTTATCATAGGTTGGATAGTTAATTATTGTCGTAGTGAAGGTCTCAGAATGATAGAATATGGGATTTCGGTGCTGCATCAGCACTGCCCCCATGGCATAGTCACTTGCATCGGTTTCAATTTCAAAATACTGTTGGAGATCTGGAAATGTCGGAACATGAGCTATACTAATATTTACTTTCAAATTATCGAAATCCTTTTGTTGGATTCCTCCCCACTGGAATCCTCTTTTCACACTTGTCAATGCATGTAAATGTGTTGCAATTAGAGAGAAGTTTGCAGTAAAATTCCTCCAATATTGTGTTGCCCCTATGAAGCTTCTTACTTCAGTTACATTTGTAGGCTTTAGCCAATTTACAATGAACTCAAATTTAGAGGGATCAATCTTAATCTCTCCACCCCCTACAATGTAACCCAAATATACAAGAGATGTTTTGCCAAATTCACATTTTGACAACTTTACAAAATGTTTCTCTCTTTGCAACACTAAGAGTATCTGCCTAACATGTTGGACATGCTCTTCCTTGGTCCTACTAAAAATAAGAATATCATCTAAGTAGACTATTACAAATTCGTCAATGAATGGCATGAATACATCATTCATAACCTGCATAAAAGTAGCAGGTGCATTAGTAAGCCCAAATGGCATCACTAACCATTCAAATAATCCTTGTTTTGTTTTAAAATAAGTTTTCCATATATCCTATTCAGCAACCCTAATCTGATGGTAACCACTTCTTAATTCTAACTTAGTAAAATAAACCACATGTTTCAATTGATCTAATAAATCATCAATGTGAGGCAAAGGGTAACGATTTTTTACTGTGATCTTGTTCAAGGCTCGAAAATCCACGCACATGCGGCATGTGCCATATTTCTTTGGCACCAAGATGATAGATGACCCACATAGAGAAGCACTTGGTCTGATGTCCCCTTGTTCAACAAGCTCTTGTACATATTTCTTTATCTCTGTATTTTCCAAAACTGATAACTTGTACATTCCAATGTTAGGAATAGGAACATCTTGTTGCAACTGTATCTCATGTTCAACTTGTATCATTGGAGGTAATCCTTTCGGAACTTGAAATATCTTATCATATTCAGAAACAATTCTAACTAAATCATCTTTCAATTTTGTATCACGATCTTTGAAAGTATCAATTCCAATAGTGCCTTTAGCTTTTACAACCATTAGTAAATATCTCTTATTGGCATTTACAATTCTCTTCATTTTCCCTGAGTTGATTAGTGATAGATTCAATTTCTTTTGATGAGCTCTTACAATATATTCTTTTCCATCTTTAGTTAATTGATACTTATTGTCTTCAAGATAGAATATTGCCTTTCTATCATACAAGTATGGACTCCCAAGTACAATACCACATATATCTAGTGGAACTACATCCAACTCAACCTCATCTATAAACTATGAACTGATATCAAACTTTAGGACACATTGTCTATCCACTTGCAATTGGTTATCATTATGAATCCATCCTAAAGGATATGGTTTCTTATGAGGCTTAGTGATTAATACCAACTTTTTAACAATTGTCTCTGATATCAAATTTACTTGCGAGCCACTGTCAAATAGAGTATCAATTTTTGTATCTTTGGAAATTACTCTTATATCAAAAAGTTTTGTTTGTTTGACCTCATAAACTTCATTATCAACTTTTAAAGACCAAATTGAAGAACTTGTACTAGCTTCATAATTTTTACCTTTGATTCCTGTGACTGTGACCTTGGTCTCATCTCCTGAATCAGACCCCAAATCTGTTTGAGTTGTTACAGTCGTCTTTGGCTTCCCTTTATTCCCGAAATTTGTTGGTTTCAATTATGGGTGAAGGATCCAACAACGATCCTCACTATGGCATTCTTTCTTACAATGAGTGCATGTAGGTTTATCCTTCTTCACTGTATTAGTTTTCTTCCCTTTGAACTTCTCTTTACCCTTGCCTTTGAATTTTCCTTCAGTTGGTTTAAATGGTTTTACAAAATCAACATTTACATTCTTGCCTCTAGATTCAATATGACTCGCTTGCACACACACCTCATCTAAACTAGTTGGATTAAACATAATAATGGTATGTCACAAATAACTATGCAAACCACCTATATACTTAAGAAATGTCTCTTGAGTATCCAATGGTATTCCCAACAATAAAGCTCTTTTTTGAAACTCCTGAGTATAACTTTGAACAATTTGTCCTTTTAAGTGTCTAAAGTTCTACCATGACATAATATCTTGTTGAATGTAAGCTAGAGGACAAAATTGCTTTCGTAAAGTGGATGTAAAATCAAACCATGAAGAGAGAATCTTACCAAACTTTTTAAGATCTTGTTTTGTCCTGCTTTCCCACCACACAAGGGTGATTCCTCCCATCTTGAGACTAGTAAGTTGGATCATAGTCTCCTCATCTATGATTTTTTGTATCCTGCAATACACTTCAATTTGTCTTATCCAATTATCTAACTTTTCCGCATTTAGTTCTCCATCATACAAAGGAAACTCAAACTTAACATGAATTTTTAACAAAGGCATATTAGACTTATGCTTATGTGTTTTTTTTTGTATGGTAGATGTTGTAGAATGAGAACTAGAATTTGAAGTAGAACTTGAAAAAGAAGGAGAAGATGGTGGTGAAGGTGGTGTAGGAGGAGGCTTTGAAGATTCTCCTTTCCCTTCATTAAAATTTCTCCCAAAAATGGTTTCTTTCTCTCCAAGAAATCATCATATAACACTTTGACCATTTCTGACATGGAGAAAAATGCATCTTTGAGCTTCTTGGTTCGTGGAGAAGTTTCTCCATCTGAAGCCATTGTTTTATTCGTCAAAAATCATTATGTATCAGGACTTAATTCAACCAATGATCCATCTCCTCTCTGATATTTGGATCTTGTGAGCATCCAATCCTTCACTTGTTAAACCTTCCAAAACAACCAAAAGATCCGATACCAAAATACTTGATCCAAAAATGGAAGGAATTATTAACAAATTGACATTAACAAGATGCTCATGGATGATTAAAGTGTTCAGCCATCAATAACCATGCTAAAAATAAGAGAAGTTAACAGAAATAAGAAAAATACAAAGACAACAAGAACTTGATAAGGGAGTTCACCAATATGTGGCTACGTCTCTGGGTCCGCTTCCAAGTGGAGGACCTCTTTATTGATCTTCAAATTCTCAAGTTCTATTTACAATGGATCCTTATTGTTATAAATAGGATTCTGATCTGTTGTAAAAGACCTCCTTGTGCAGATGCACACATGCCTCAACAAACTCCTCTCAAAACATGACAAAATGCCCCTCAAAACATGAGAAATGGGCCAAAAACTCCAACTCCTCTTTACATTCCCTGCATACAAAGTCCATTCTCAAGATCAATAAGCCTGGTTTATATAGTTTTTAGGATTAGTGGGGGAATACCAACTTCCCACATAGATATGACCTCTTTTTGTGATCAAATCCTCCTCCAAATGGAAAAGAAATCTCCCAAAATACCTAATTTTGCCGAAGAGTCAGTTGACAGCTTGCCGAGTCAGTTGACAGCTTGCCGACAGTGGACACACAGGAACTTCGGGTTTGGGACCATCCTGTGTTCATTCTTTTTTGAGAGAGTTTCGTGTTTCATTCCTCGGCTGACAGTACGAGGACATATGGCTACTTTCCCCGCAGTATGCATATGGGCAGTGTTACTGCCGCAACAAGGTGGTGGAAGGACCATGGAGGCCTTCAACGACGACTTTTTTTCTTGGCAGTCACGACAGATCCCGGCTATAGAGGACTACCCATATGTGGGGACCGACTTCTCCAGATATCCAGAGATACCAGTGCCTCCTGGTGAGGAGCGAGGGGAGAAGGGTAAGTCTTCGCCTGTATAGTTTTTTTTTTTTTTTGCATATGTAATTTTTATGTCTTTTTTGATATATATATCATGTTTTTGCCTACCAGAATTTTTGATGGGTGAACGTTTATTGCATGCAGATGTGGGACCCGTGCGACCTGCCAACTATGCACGGAAGAGGCGTCGCCCACGGCCAGAAGCCGCAACTGTCGCCGCTGGAGGAGCAGCAGTAGAAGGGAACCTCCCAGCAGGAGAGGCCGAGAGGGTCCTGAGGCGAATTGAGCAGAAATTTACTACGCTCACTCGCACAGTTCCCATGGCATAGATAGAGGACTTGCCGCCCTCCATGCAGAATCATGTTGTGGGGGCACCTCGGACATGGGTCGGATTGTTTAGGCGTTTATCCCAAACTGTACATGATTATAACAGGGACAATAGGCCATGATTATAATAGGGCCCATAGGCCCTGAGCATACATTAGAATTTTATGTGCCATGAGCACTGATATGTATATATATTTTGAGGGCATAAGCCCAGTGACTCGTTACTGTTCCCACTTTTGAGGTGCTTGCGCCCATCTATGTACTATGAGGGTTTTATGATGTTTATATATGATTTTTTATCTCTTTTTATGTCTTATGGATTATGTGTGCAAAAATGTATTTACATGTTTATGTCCATGATCCTTTTATATGTGGGCAAGATGCCAATCTAAAATGTGATTAGCTAGAGTATCTGTGATTTGTTTTAATCTCCTAGGAACATGAAAATACATAATATAATCAAAGTTGCATTCTAAGAGACGTACTCTAAGGAATCGTCAGTGTAAAGTTGGATCATGAACCCGGTATACTCTGTTTAGTTGCAACACAACCAGTTGAGCGTCTAGATAGACCCGGAGATGAGAGATCCCCAATGACAAAGCGTCACGAAGAAACTAAATAACTGCACTATACTCAACAACATTATTTTTGGTGTCACCTAAGCATATACCTCTGGAAGATAACAACTGACCCTGTGGTGTAAATATTACCCAAGCTGCGGAGGCAAGCCTCCGCGTGTGTCGACTAGCACCGTCCGCATACCCAACAAACACCTCGGACTCACTTGACATCTTCCATATTGATGAAAGATAGCATCAATGACACATCCATAACACTTTTTAAAAGAAATGTAAAAAGGTAACAGTACAAAGACTATACATATGTTACAAAAAGTTACGCTCAGTGACCATTCTATGAGTAATACTTCTTGAGGTAGAGCTCATTTCTAGGCTCCTCCAAAGCATTCCCTTCAAAATCGACCAAATGATAAGTGCCATTTTTTAACACCTCTTTAATAATGAAGGGTCTGAACCACATGGGTTTAAAATTTCCTGCCCCCAGGGGGTCCTTATCTTGGTCATAGACCAGGACAAGGTCGCCCTCAGAAAAAATCCGAGGATGAACGGACCTATCATATTGACACTTGACCTTATGTTTATGAGCCTCGTTGGCCAGGGCCGCATCATGACGCTACTCATCAAGCTGCTCAAGGTGTACTGACCGCTCTTCAAGTGGAGAAGTGTCTGGCAATAACTGTACTACCAATTTCAGAGATGGGATTTGACATTCGATCGACAAGATTACCTCCAGCCCATAAACGAGTTGGAAAGGTGAGAAACCGGTTGTAGTCTTAACAGATGTTCGGTAAGCCCATAATGTCGAGTATAACATCAAATGCCAATTTGACTTGGCTAAGTTGATAGTTCACTGTAAGATAGTCTTGAGAGTTTTTTTTACAGCTTCCACTTGCCCATTGGCTTGGGGGTAGTAAGGTGATGAATGTTCCTGCCGTAACCCAAGCTTTGATGTTAATTCGGACATCATTTGGTTCTGAAATTGACTGCCATGGTCCGTGACAATCTCTCTCGGGACACCGAACCGTGCTATAATCTGGTTGAATAAGAAGAGAGTTGCAGTCTCACCATCATCTTTAAATGTTGGCATATCTTCGACCCACTTAGTGAAGTAGTCGACAACTACGATGATATAGCAGTGCCCCCTTGCTGACGGGGGGTTGCATGTAGTGTAATCAATCCCCCACTTAGTGAAGGGACCAACTGTGATGACAGGAAACATAGGAGTTGGATGTGCCCTCATCTTCCGAGAGAAGATTTAGCACGGATGACACTTCTTGACCGACTCGATACAATATTTAATAAGTGTGGGCCAAAAGTAACCTGCTCGTAAAATATTTTGGGTTGTTGCCAACCCAGATAAGTGACTGCCACAGGCTCCTGTATGACAATCATTGAGCACTATGACGACCTCCTCATGAGTGAGACATCGATGCAAGATGCAATCTACACCTCTCTGATACAACATATCATCGAGTATGAGATAATTCTTAGCCTGATGGCGTATCCGCCGATGCTCGTCACGAGAAGCAGAGGTGGGGCACTTCAAAGTCTAGAGATAGATCAGTATATCTCTGTACCAGGGGTCTGAAGGTTCAATCAAAAACATATCCCCCCCGGATAGGCGATTCCTCAGGCACAACGTCATCTGACTCAACCGGAAGTTCTAAAATAAGTTTTGTGAAGACCAATGACTTCTTGGACTTTGCTGAAACGAAGTTTAAGTCAAACTCTTGGAGGATGACCATCTATCTACTGATTTTCCCACCAATAAATTGTCGTGTCAACATGTACTGGAATGGATTCACGACAGCAACGACGGTGGTCTTGCGAAACAGAACATAGTGACAGAACCATTGAACAGCATGAACTGTTGCCAACGCAACTTTTTCGAGATGGGAATAATTAAGTTCCGGTCCTACGAGGCCTCGGCTCAGGTAATAGATCATGTATTCAGAAAACGAATCATCTTCCTGAACTAAAACCATGCCTGTGGTTGACTCTGCGACATCCAGATATAATAGGAAATCCTTGTTATAATTAGGTTGCCGTAGCAGAGGTGCGGTTGTGAGGGTGTGTTTTAATGCGTCGAAAGAGAGTTGAGCGGCTTCGTCCCAGAAAAAGGGAACATCTTTCTTGAGTAAACGCATAAATTCCTTAATGATCTCGGCATAGTTGGCGATGAAGCATCGTAAGAAGTTCTCCTTGCCTTGAAGACTCTGAAGTTGTAAGATTGTGTGTGGGGGGGGCAGCTGAATTATTGCCTCCACCTTAAGAGGATCCACCATGATCCCTATTGTAGATACGATGAAACCTAACAAACGTCCTCACGTGACGCAAAAGTTGCACTTGTTGGGATTCAAGCGAATCCTGAAGTAGCGACAACGTTCAAAGATTAGTCTGAGGTGCATAGGATGATCCTTTCACTTGCGAGAGCGTGATGCTAAATCATCTAGATAGGCCTCGACTATATGTTTGAGGTCGTGAAACACAAAAGACATGGCCCGCTAGAAAGTAGCTCCAGCATTCTTGAGGCCAAAAGCCAACTTACGATAGGCAAATGTACCCCATGGACAAATGAATGCCATTTTGTGTTGGTCCTCAGGTTTGATTTGAATTTGATTATAGCCAGAAAAACCATCCATGAACGAAAAGACTTCACAATCGGCACATTCATCAATGATCTGGTCAATGAATGGGGTTGGATAATTATCTTTTGGACATGCCTTGTTCAAATCATGGAAATCGGTACATACACGAATCGTGCCTTGTTTTTTATCGACCGACATGGGGTTTGACACCCATTGAGTCAAATGAATAGGGTAAATGAACCCTGCCTTGAGCAATTTCTCAACCTCAGTCTTAATGGTTGCTTCTTTCTTAGGATTAACTGGACGAAGTTTTTGTCGAACAGGCTTGGCATCAGGATACGTTGTGATTTCATGTTCAACTATTTTCGGATTGATACCTGGCATTTCCTCATAAGACCAGGCAAAAATGTCGTGGAATTATTTGAAAAGATCCGTGTAAATTTGAATCTCTTCGGGGGAGAAATCCGCTTCGACGAACAAATTCTCCATGACGCCAGGGTTTCGGGAGATGTCAATAGGTATAGTTTCAGTGATATTTTCCATATTCCCCTCTGCATAAATTTCCTGTGTAGCTAAGAGGTTAATAGGACACGGCTGATCTCCCGTCATGGTGATAGTGAATTCTCCTACCTCGATTCGGTGTAACTCTAGGAGGAAATATGATCTGTGATGAAGATCATCCCAAGGTTTGTCCAGACTAGTCATTGCTTCAATTACTGCTTCGTCAGAAGGCAAGACTAAGTCTAACGAATTGGTGGTAGCAAGAGAATCCTGAGCCCAAATAGGCTCTGGAAGTGGATCCAACTCTTGTGCGATAGTCGGATCAGGGTTAGCTGAAGCTTGCTGGACTAAAGAGTACGCTACTTCAGCAGCTGACAAGGGCATGGACATGCCAGAGTGCCCTGTCTCATCCATCGTGGCTGATGGGGAAGAAAGAATCCACGGATCCTCAAAGTAAGTCATGCGGAACGACGAAACGTGAAAAATCTCAGCCTTGTGGTGATTCGATATGAACTTGATAATCATTATGAGGAGGTGGGTAATCGAAGGTACCCATCAAGGATGGGCACAAACCGACTCCCACATTAACGACACCGGGTTGAGGATTACCTATCATGGGGACCATGGATGCCCCCAAAGCTAGGTCAGGTCTAGAGAAGGACAATTGATCGATGGTCACTATCCGACCCTCATGTGGAAACAATAAGACTCGGAATACTGTAACAACCACAGCTTGCATAGAATAAGTCCAACTTTGACCTAACAAGAGGTTATAGTCGAGGGGAGCATTGACTACCTCTACTTCAATGCACACGGTCTTCCCTCCTAACTGTACAGGGAAAGAAGGAACGATGCCATGTGGTCGGAAAGAACGACTGTCGAATGTAGTGAGGAGGGTAGGTGATGGATGCAGAGTGGGCTGACCAATGGCCTTCCAACATGCTAACGACATAACGCAAGTCGAAGTGCCCTCGTCGACCACCGTGCGGAAGATATTCCATGTAAAATTTTTCATGGCATGAGCCACTACTATCTGAAATGCGACGTGGTAAGGCAGACGAGGTTTTAAGTCGGTTGTATATAACATGATGGTACTCGGGTTACAAGTCTCAGTAGAGCCTAAAGCAATCAACAAGACTTTCCTCTGAGCAGGGCAGCTTTGGAGGACCTCAAAAGTTGACATCGCACAAGGGGTTTGTGATGTACCATTTCACGGCACTCCCGATGAGAGTACGTTGAAACAATCGCAACTGAATGGAGTCATCTTTCAATGAATTAGATTAACACCAAAGATGGAAGGTAGTCACGTGATCACCTGGATCTTCATTAGGCTTGGCCTCGAACTTTGGAATGTCCGAAGGAAACTTCGTTGGCATAGGAGGCCAACGTGGATCGTGACAAATAGGATCATTTAACAACCTTGTCAAATCTAGCAAGTGTAATGTCGCCATGAATGGTAGTTTGGGTTGCTGCTGATAGCCTAAAAAAAAGGGCCCTGGAGTTTGACTGGCACCAGGTTTCCRGGAAAAGTTTGGCTGTTGGCCTAGATTCTGGTAGAAACCATGGCCCTGACCAGCGTAAGGATTTTGCATCTGTGGAGACATCATTGGTTGATTCCCCATAAAGGACATAGGATGTTGGGCATGCATCGTGTTTGAAGGAATTTGGGAAGGATTACCCCATGTCGGTCCTGATGGGAGAGGCATAGAAGTCTGTCCAGGGTTCCATTGATTGTGGAAAGAATTACTCCAGAACGACATTCCAGAGGAGGGAATGGATCCTTGTCCTGAGTTCCAAGGTCCTGCTATATGTGCCCCCAGACCCAAAGTCTGTAAAGTGGAGTAAGTGAGTGCACGACTTGTACCCGAACTAGGCATACCATATGAAAACAGAGGGCCTGTCGCACTAGGTGTGAAGGGAGTTATGGTCGTCGTGATAGATGGGGTTGGTCCATTGTACGACGTAGTTGCGGCCGAGACCGTGGTGGCTTGGAGCGACGACGGCAAGTTAGGAGATGCTTCTCCTGTGGTAGCAATGGTGGTGGGAATGGAAGAATTCCCAGAGGAAGTAACAACGTTTGGTTCCATAACTCTGTGAGGCACTGACAGGCGTTCATAAAATTGGATTGGTACAATGATCGATGGCCAAGTATCAGTGGTTGGCGTTTCAACCGAGCCAAGATTGGTGATTGATTCCTCCGGGAGTTGTTCGGGCACAATGGTTTGTAACCTGGTTGCTCTGAAAGACCCTTGTTGGTCTAGCTTCCACCTCAATGGTGGCGGGGGTGGCTCCAGTATAACTGGCGGTAGGCCCAGGAGCCTTCGTGACCGGCGGAGCTCAGGATCCTCCACTGTGTGAGAAGATCCAAGACATGCTAAGGAATTCTACATGATCAAACAGTAACACACACTAAAAAAGAATCCCCTAAGAGATAAGACAAGCAATCACTAACTATTTTGAAGAACAGTTACAACAACCAACACTAGAGAAACTTACCGGTACAAGTGAAACTCGAAAACAGAAGCACCCTCCGGGCATACTCTGCAAAGCGTGGCCCAATGTCTGTCCTAGGTATCACGGTATACCCCCGCAGTCACCTGTGTATGTCCCTAATAAGATTGGCAACTAGTTTGCCAGCACGCGAACAGTCACCAAGCGGGTATAATCAATAGTCGGGTAGACCACAATGAGCAGAGTATCAAGCCCGAAACCTATCAAGAGTATCGAGAGAAAATGGTCCAGAAGACGACTGAGGACCTCGAACGGATTCTAGACCCACGAAGCCCCGTGGAAAATGCAAATGACGGAATCCCAAAACAAATCCTCGATATGTGTTCTCCACTACGCTTGGTCCGGCTTTGGAGGGGTTATCTCCGTTACCTTTCCTCACGCGACCTCGTGTTTATCCCCTGTGTTAGAAGGGGGTCCCGGATAACTTCCACGAAACTGGACTTCTACACTCCCTATCACAGACTCCAATGTTTGGTTTTGAGTGGCCTTGGAGAGTTTCCTCTCCAACCTAATCCAAGGCCCTAGTCCTTAACTAGTGTATGAACCCTACAAACAAAAAGCCTAATAAATGTTAAATTAGCATTGATTTTATGGGCTTTTTTATGTCACGGGATATGAAGGTGAAACTGATGATGTGTAAAGACTCAAATCAAAAACGAATGAAAAATGCTGGAAACAAAAACTTTTACTAAATGCAAAAATCAACAACTTTTCATAAAGAAAGACTTCTTTTTCGTTTCAATTTTTCTAAGATTTCATGCAGCAAACATAAAGAAATTTCGCTCTACTACGAGCTACTTATGCTCTAAATGTACTTCAAAAAACTTATGAACAAAAKACTTCTTCCTAGATATTGATGCAGAAACACAATCTTCAAACAAAGAAGAAAATGAAAAAGAGATGTATTTTTTATTTATTTAAGTGCTAAATGAAGYAACAAAGGGAAAATGATGACAAGCACAAAACCAAGAAAACAAAACAAAATTCTGGCTTAAAGCGCAGATCGCAAAGAATCAAAACAAAGACACACAATGGCAATCAAAAAGCACAAATTCTTCTGCTTGTCTAAAAACCATAAAACAAAATCTTTCTTTTTTATCTTTTCTATCAAATATCAACTAAGAAAAAATAGGCTAAGGATAAGAGGCCCTAACCTACTGACTGTACAACCCTAGACTCAAACACCTGAGAGGAACACTTTTCACCATAGGAGGGGATGACTACCCCACCCTGATTGAAAAGCAGCCTATCAAGCACGCTCTTATCACTAAAACAGCACGCGTGCAAACGCGTGCTGCGCTACAACAGAGAGCGTGTACCCGCGGGCTGCACTTGCACAAGCCGCGTGTATGTATAAACTCTAAGACAAAAATAACACAGGTAGCCTGGACCAGGAAGAGGCCTCTGGTATTGATAACCAGGGTCTCCTGAAGGCTTGGATGCTTCTTCTTAAAAGAAAAGAAAAATAATTGCAAGAAATAACAAAATGCAATAAAGCAAATTGAGGCAAGATTGTGAACCATCAAGACTTAGACAGGATACAGAAATCCCCCTGAGAATGTATAATTATGATAGGGAAGAGGAGGACTGCCTCTCAATCTCTCTGACTCCTACACGCTACTGAAACCTCTACAGCAAGCGTTCACACGCGGGCTATAGAAGGTTAGGGCGCGGGCACACGCGTGCAGGCCTTATGCAGGCCGCATGTACCTCTGTGTGTCCCAAAAATTGTCGTCAAGCAATAGTCAGGGAAAACTGGTATAAAGAACTAAGCTCCCTACTAGCTCAGGCCTTACTGAAAAAGACAAGTAAAGAAACAGAAAATATAATCTCTTAAAACTACCCAAAGACTCAACCAAATCCGGAAACCCTAAAGAGTATCTTCCCCAGTGGAGTCGCCAATTCTATTGTTGGGAAATAATACCCTACGGACTAGCAAACTAGGGTCAAATTTGCATGCAGATTTTGACCTTAAAGAAATGACCTTTTAACCTACCACCCAAAACTTAAACCCCTCTTTCAAGACACATGCATGGAAAGGAACTACTAACCTTTTTATTGATGTTTGGTGTAGATCCTCCGTTGCGCTTTGCCCGCTTACTTGCGCTGCTCCTTCCAAAGTTCACCTGCAATCAAGACAAAACACTATGCATGCATATTATTTTTCTATTTGAGGGTTAGAAATTAAGCATAAATTGCACAAATCATAAATAACTCATGCATTGGGACAGGGAAAGTATTCTTTTATTATTTTCAAAATGAATCAACTTACAATCAATGTCGAGACCGGCCATCACTCCTTGATCCTGATCCTGGGCTTCTCCTCTTCTTTGTCCTCCAACTGCTTTGCGTTAATTCTCCTTAGGCTTGAGAAAAGGCTAAAGGGTTGGGACAAATGGATTTGGCAAATGGGCAGAGTTTCTTCGCTATAATTTTCCTCCTCCAAATGGTACCCCTACCCCTTCTTTTATAGGCTAGAAAGAGATAGGGTTTTGGACAAACTCTCGACCATGCATGGACGGGAGTTTCAGTTAACTGACCCATAGTTTTTTTTCCCGTCGGCAACTTTCCTATTTTTGTGTTTTGTTAGGTAAACACGGGTTGTAGTAGGCCTGCCAGCATTCACACGCGTGCAGTAGTGGGTTAGGGCGCGTGTACCTTTACCCAAGAGGATTTTTAAAGAGGTTGTTCAGCACATGTTTTGGCAATGAAGGTATATGATTTGGTCTGATGCCAGGTAAGCATGTGTGGTGCAATTTAGGGTTATAACATATGCCCCCTAATGTGTGAGGTCAAAAGAGCATCTGATGGCTGAAATACATTACCAATGTTTTACCAATCTGTACTGATATGTTGAATGAGTGATCCCAAGAATCAGGAATCAAGAGGTGTCGTCTGCAAAAGGACAAATGTATCACCGAGGTGGGCATACCCATGCTCGGTATAAAATAGACCCATGGCTACCAATCAAATACACTGTAGATCCATGTCAAATAACTATAAAGAGTAGCCGCGAACAATACACAGTGGAGCTACATCTTGAAATCAGAAAGATATACATATAGAGTATCCATCTCCCGGAAGCTGATTTGGCCTGATGGCTATACTTCAGAGCTCGAGCAACAACTTCAAAATCTTCTAAAACTCGGGTAGGAGTGCAATATGAGTGGACGACTGCACTACCCAGAGGTCTTTGACGGCTCGTCGGTTATGGACTTGATAATCTTGATGATCGGACTGAAGGCTTTAGTGATTTCGAACAAAGACTTGATTGGATGTTCAGGATGGTTGGGTATCCGGACAAGAGACATATTGCAGAGGGGCCGACTCAGGATCAGTGAAAAACTTCCCTTGGATAATAGCACGACACGTGATAAGACTCAGGCAGCATATCTGTTAATCATAAGTCTACGAAGGAGGAGGCAACACAAACTCTCCATATGTTTGGAAGAGTAACCAAACAGTGGAGGACACAACTCTATATAGTGAGAAAAAGCTTCCTAAGGTCGTACTACATCCCATAGTATGATGATCAAAGGGACAGATGTGCTTCATCCAAGGGCGACTCATTATGCTGCCAATAAAGAAAATACTTTTCCCATCCTCTTTTTGGGGTATATTTGATTTTTTTGTTCTTTTTGATAATTTTTTGAAAAAAGAATAAAGGAATATTACGTTACAATGGAGGAACGAGTACTGCAAACATACAAGCTCTAGGCACAAGGACAAGACTAATGTTCTAGGGAAATGATACTCGAGAAAAATCCTCCAGTGGCCAAAGGTGTTAAGACGTAGAAGCAAACTGTTACAAGGCTGATGGGTAAGGTATGCAAATGCGGTTGATAGAACACACAATGGTAACGTCCTTCGATGTAATTTTAACGAGCCCAGAGAAGGGAAGCTCGATGGTTTTTCATATTTAGAGAGTCTGAAAAAGCATAAAAGGAAACTCCGTTGGGGTACATTTTTCGACAATAGTCTAGTCGGTTCGAAAAAGGGATAAACTAGCACCGATTAGACGTCAATTCAAAATCATTTTAACGAGTGTGAAAAGGACAAGATCACTTGGCTATTTTTTCACTTTTAAGGAGTCTGAAAAAAGCTTAACTATGGACTCCATCAGGAATTTTCTTCTGGACCATTTTAACGAGTGTGAAAGAATAAGGTCACTCGGCGATCTTTTCAATTTTAGGGAGTCTGAAAAGAGCTTAACTATGGACTCCGTGGGGGTTTCTTTTTCGTAAATTTAGTCCCTCAGGCTCGAAAAAGGAAGAAAATTATACCTGAGTATACTCTTCTAAAGAATGGGTATTCAATAGAGTGTTCCTTTGTTCATACAGTTGACCGTTTGGACCGAAAAAGGGGTAAACTACCGCCAGACAGACGTGACTTCAAATTTCATTTTAACAAGTGTGAAAGGTCACAAAATCGCTCGACAATCTTTTCATTTTTAAAGGGTCTGAAAAGTTCTTAAAAGGAGACCCGTTATGTTTTGGGAGTCCAGAGGGTAAGTCAAAGAGTGAAAAAGACCCATGCGAATGAGGCTCAAACTCATATTTAGGAAAGACTATACGGACTCCCGATCCTACAATGTTGTTAGAAACAGCATGAACACCATAATGCAACCAGGACCTACCTAGGGCATCCATGTTTTGGTAAGCTCTACCACCAAGTTGCGACACTTCTATAACAGATATGACGGTTCCGTGTCACCGCCTGATGGGATCGATCCTATATTATAAAAAAGGCAACGAGATGCAATAGTTGGGGTAATATCCTAACCTATATGCTCAAGTTGATTTTTGAAAAAAAAAAAAAAATTATGGACCATCAATATATATATATATATATATATATTTCGAAACTCAAAAAAAAGTGTCCCAATACTTGCTCAAATCCCTCCCACATAACTCCTGGATCACTCAAAATGGTTTTTGGTATAAAGAAATTGATAAGGGGGGCCAAAAAAGTGACCAAAAGAGGCCAAAAAGTCTATAAATAGAAGCTGGTAGCTCATTATCACCATTGCTGATTTGGAAATTGACTCTGGAGCCAAAAGACCCCTTTTTCCAAATATCGTGATTCCGGGAGCTACAGTGGACGAAACGGACTTCTGCTTGGACCAAGCAAGTACAAACTCCCTTGTCTAGCTATTCAATACTTCATTTTTCTCATTTAGTTGATTTTTGGGGTGGGCTCGACCTCAAAAAGGTCGGCCCTAGGCAAACGCGGGTTGTCCAGGGACAGCCCGCGGGTACCAGCGGGCAGAGAAAATCCTTCCCGTAGGTACCCACGACTGTCACCTCTACAGGCCGCGGGTACCCCCCCATGTGGTGAAAAGGAAAAAAATCACAGAACATTGACCCTCCTTTTACTTTGTTGTGTTGGCAGGATGTATGTCCAGTGGAGGGAAAGGGAGCACGAGGCCGCCAATGAGTTAGTGGCTGCAGATCTGAATGTTGTGGCCGTGCCGATGCAGTGCGGGTTGGTGAAATTCTTTTTATGTTTGTTTATGCACGCACAACCAAGGCTACTGAACGCCTTGGTTGATTATTGGCACCCTGATGCAGAGGCATTTATGCTAGAGGGGAAATCCTTGGTGCCCACCACCGAGGATATTTACTTTTTTACTAGCCTCTCAAGGAGAGGGAAACCAGTCAACTTTCAGACGTTTCCTTCAAGGCCGAGCAAAGTCTTGGAGTTGATCGATGAGTACTGTGAGGCTGGGACCGATCATAGAGGCTCATCGGTACCTATTAGTAGGATTACCAGCCTCGCCCTACAGACTGTTTTATTTCTCATTGGGCAGATTACCGGCTCAACAGCCATGCACCAGGCTTCGCGCGCACAGATGAACTGTGCGATCCACTGCATGAATGCAAAAAAATTTGATTGGAGTACCACACTATTGGAGTGCATGAAGAGTCAGTTGACAGCTTGCCGACAGCGGACACACAGGAACTTTAGGTTTGGGACCATCCTGTGTTCATTCTTTTTTGAGAGAGTTTCGTGTTTCAGTCCTCAGCTGACAGTACGAGGACATCTGGCCACTTTCCCCGCAGTATGCAGATGGGCAGTGTTACTGCCGCGACAGGGTGGTGGAAGGACCATGGAGGCCTTCAACGACAACTTTTTTGCTTGGCTATCACGACAGATCCCGGCTATAGAGGACTACCCATATGTGGGGATTGACTTCTCCATAGATCCATAGATACCAGTGCCTCCTGGTGAGGAGTGAGGGGAGATGGGTAAGTCTCCGCCTGTATAGTTTTTTTTTGTTTGCATATGTAATTTTTATGTCTTTTTTGATATATATATCATGTTTTTGCCTACCAGAGTTTTTGATGGGTGAACGTTTATTGCATGCAGATGTGGGACCCGTGTGACCTGCCGACTATGCACGGAACAGGCGTCACCCACGGCCAGAAGCCGCAGCTGCCACCGCTGGAGGAGCAGCAGTAGCAGGGAACCTTCCAGCAGGAGAGGCCGAGAGGGTCCTGAGGCAAATTGAGCAGAACTTTACTGCGCTCACTCGCACAGTTCCCATGGCAGAGATAGAGGACCTGCCGCCCTCCATGCAGACTCATGTTGTGGGGGCACCTTGGACATGGGTC
>ML780977.1:2675535-2707300 GCA_009831015.1 Picea engelmannii | reverse complement strand
TGCACTTGCACAGGCCACGTGTATGTATAAACTCTAAGACAAAAATAACACAGGCATCCCAGACCAGGAAGAGGCCTCTAGTATTGATAACCAGGGTCTCCTGAAGGCTTGGATGCTTCTTCTTAACAGAGAAGAAAAATAATTGCAAGAAATAACAAAATGCAATAAAGAAAACTGAGGCAACACTGTGAACCAGCAAGACTCAGACAGGATCCAGAAAGCCCCCTGAGAATGTATAATTATGACAGGGAAGAGGAGGACTACCTCTCAAGCTCTCTGACTCCTACACACTACTGAAACCTCTACAGCAAGCGTTCACACACGGGCTATAGAAGGTTAGGGCGCGGGCACATGTGTGCAGGCCTTATGCAGGCCGCGTGTACCTCTGTGTGTCCCAAAAATTGTCGTCAAGCAACAGTCAGGGAAAATGGGTATAAAGAACCAGGCTCCCTGCTAGCTTAGGCCTTACTGAAAAAGACAAGCAAAGAAACAGAAAATCTAATCTCTTAAAACTACCCAAAGACTCAACCAAATTTGGAAACCCTAAGGAGTATCTTCCCCAGTGGAGTTGCCAATTCTGTTGTTGGGAAATAATACCCTACGGACTAGCAAACTAGGGTCAGATTTGCATGCAAATTTTGACCTTAAAGAAATGACCTTTTAACCTACCATCCAAAACTTAAACCCCTCTTTCAAGACACATGCATGGAAAGGAACTACTAACCTTTTTACTGATGTTTGGTGTAGATCCTCTGTTGCGCTTTTCCCGCTTACTTTTGGTGCTCCTTCCAAAGTTCACCTGCAATCAAGACAAAACACTACGCATGCATACTATTTTTCTACTTGAGGGTTAGAAATTAAGCATAAATTGCACAAATCATAAATAACTCATGCATTTGGATGGGAAAAGTATTCTTTTATTATTTTCAAAATGAATCAACTTACAATCAAAGTTGAGACCGGCCACCGCTCCTTGATCCTGATCCTGGGCTCCTCCTCTTCTTTGTCCTCCAACTGCTTTGCATTAATTCTCCTTAGGCTTGAGGAAAGGCTAAAGGGTTGGGACAAATGGATTTGGAAAATGGGCAGAGTTTCTTCGCTATAATTTTCCTCCTCCAAATGGTACCCCTACCCCTTCTTTTATAGGCTAGAAGGAGCTAGGGTTTTGGACAAACTCTCGGCCATGCATGGCCGAGAGTTTTAGTTAACTGACCCATAGATTTTTTTCCCGTCAGAAACTTTCCTATTTTTGTGTTTTGTTAGGTAAATGCGGGCTATAGTAGGCCTACCAGCGTTCACAGGCATGGAGTAGTGGGTTAGGGCGCGTGTACCTTTACCCAAGAGGATTTTTAAAGAGGTTGTTCAGCAGATGTTTTGGCAATGAAGGTATATGAGTTGGCCTGATGCCAGGTAAGCATGTGTGGTGCAATTTAGGGTTATAACACCAGCCCCTAAGGGTTGCACGCTAGCCCTTATCCCGCAAGTAAAGGTCACATGGTGAATTGTAATAGGACCGTGCCTCCCAACGAATGCGCCCAACAACCTGGTCACCGCCCCCGAATCTATGGCGGGCAGGTGCTAACAATCCACCCCAAAAATTTGTGTCGAGCAGTGGAGATGGATAGCATCGGGCCTATAGTTATGTGAGATATGAAAATAAATCCACGGGCTGGGGCTAGGACACAACCCCCTTCCACCTCCGCTTTACATTAAACCCACTTTATATATATTAATGCAGACTTGTAATAACAAGTCCCTCCAATAGCGTGTTGGTAATCCGACCTGTCCTTAAGGAATTTCCTCTACCAAAATTTCATGGGGTCGAATCCCATGAAGCTCCAAATATTTTACCCAACCACCGAATGTTGGGGTGCCATGTGACAGCCCACATCTGGGTCACGTGGCACCTGTTCATTTACCCACAAAATGTGCCACTTGTCGAAATGAGATTTGAACCACTGTCATCTACCCAATCAGCGTGTTGTTATGCTACCACGTGTCTCAATGCTACGTCAACATGATGACATCATGTTGATGTCAGCATTGACTTTTTTTATCTGTTGACCTGTCGACTTTTTGCCTGTTTGGGAAAACGATCAGAGTGTGATAACTCTCGCATACAACGTATGTTTGAGGAAGAAAATGTATGGATGGAATAATCACGACAAGTCGGTCACAATGGAATTGGTTTCATCCGATTCCAAGAACTTTCATTTCTGAGCATTTTCTGGACCTGGGGAGCCTCCTGGATCAATTGGGTATTGGTTCGTGATGGTGATTTTGTTTAAGGCTCTGTAATCAATGCATATTCACCAAGTCTCATCCTTCTTCTGCACTAGTATAACCAGGCTTCCGCAAGGGGAGGAGTTGGGTCTGATGTGCCCCTTTTGAATAAGCTCTTGGATCTGGCGCCTGATTTTGTCATTTTTCATCAATGAGCAATGAGAGACTGGTCCATTAGGTAGAGGTGCACCGTGGGTTAGATCAATTGGATGCTTAACTTGGCAATGTGTCGGTACCCTGGTTGGTGAGGAGAAGATGTCTTAGTATTCTTCCATGATCCCATCCACTTGCTTCTGCTGCAAAGAGAGGTTCTATGTAGAGGCCACAAATGTGGCGACAACCTTCTACTTACTGTGAGAACGGATCACAAAGAAGACGAACTTCTCAGTTTGTGAAATTACCTTACTACATTGCTTGGCATAGATTAAATAAATATCGGTAGGTGACGCTACCTCTAGTATCCTGTACAATTGTCTACCCAAAGTAATAATAACATTGTGGGGTCTAGACTCATACATAGCATGATGCTTCCACAAATTTGGTTGTCCAAAAATAACGTCACAAACTTCAAGGGGAGAAATATCACACAGTACCTCATCTTTGAAAGGCTTGATGTCGTAGGGCAGACGACACTGTTGGCTGACACAAATATCTCTTCCTTGGCGAGATAGCCGATGGTGTAGGGCTCCAGGTGTGTTGTCTTTGGTAGGTCCATCCACTTGACGACCTCTATTGAAATCAGGTTCTTCTGACTACCACTATCGACAATGAAATGAAGTGGAGTCCCCTTTACCCACATCTGTGAGTGAAAGAGGTGTTCCCCTTCCTTTGGTTCTTCTGGTTCTCTTGGTCGGACTTTGGTGGTACCGATAGTGGCACTGGGTTAGACATCGATAATCTACTTCCCTCCTCCAGGATTTGATTCGGAATCATAATTGACCTCTGACTCAGAAGCCTTCATCTCGACCACGAGTGACTGCTTGGAGTGACATTCTTCAGTGTTGTGCCAATGGATTTTATGGTACTCTTCGTCTTCTCATTGCCCTTCTTGTGTTGTGGCTTGGATAGATTATCCTAAGGGAAACCATATCGACTTGGTCCCTTGCTGTGTGGGTTGGGGCCGCCTTTACCCTGCTTCGGCTGTGAGGATTTTTTATATCCAAACTCTCACGTCTTCTGCTTAAATTTATGCTCGATCTTAACATTGTATCTACAAGTCATACCCAATGAGGTGATGTCGATAAACTCCATTTCTATTTGAATTTATATATGCAAACATCTGTAGTTTTGGAGCACTAGATGTCACTTAGAGTCTTTGATACCCAATTTGGTGCACAGGGTATGGAAAATATTGGTGAAAACCGGTACTGTCTGATCCCTTTGTTGACGCAGGGTGGTCCATTTGGTGTACTGGTCCTCGTAGCTTCCAACATGGTAGTATTTTTCTTTAATGGCGTCCCGAAAGGAATACCATGTAGGGGAAACCACAAATATTGCATATTCCTCTATGACCCTTTGCTCATAGTGAGTATCCCACCAGCCCTTAACATGGGGGAGAACCTTGAGGAGTGCAAAAGTAATCTTTTCCTTGTCGAAAAAATTGTGGATCGAAAAATACCCTTCGAGCAAATTCAACCATTTATCTACAACATCCGCATCTATCAATCCTTCAAATAATGGAATATCAAAATTTATTGTACCTTGAAGGGGGTTGCATGGCCGCTTGATGAAGATGCTTCTCCTGTGGGCAGTCATCAAAGGATTTGCACAAATTTATCCATCATCTCGTTCCTTTGTCGCACGAGGGCTTTCTTGAGAAACATTTTAATAGGATCTCTTGCTCCATCATCTTTATTTTCATCCCTTGTTGGGCTCAATGCGACCGATATTTTAATGGCTCGAATGGTTCGAGTCCCAACTTCTTGTACCCAGATCTTGTCGTGGGCATGCACAGAGAAAAATAAATGAAGAGCAAGCCACTCTGATACCACTGATCCAGATTTAGGAGTAGAACGAACTGATTAACAGACTAAATACAATAAACACAAACATATGAAGAACAACACAGATATCTAGTGAACAACATCTTCTATTAAATAAATGAAATAGGCTGAAACTGTAAAACTGCAGAACTGAAACAATTTCTCAAATGGTGGTAGCTATCTTTGAGAAGAGATGTGGCTGCTACACGCATCTGTCTATTACAATGATTCTCCAAATGCCTTTTTGATATTACTAATGAATGCCAAAACCCTAGACATCCAAAAACTTAACCCTAGGAGGTGAAACACCAAAATTCATGTGGGCCCCTATGGGTAAGTTGGTACCTTGACTTCCTAGGGTCGTAACTTTTGTAGACAACCTTCGTTTTAGGCGCATGATATCCCATTGGAAAGGTCTTTCAGAGAAGTACACATTACGCTATCAAACTTTGACTTAGTCTATAGTTTGACTGTGGCAAGCCAAAAAAACATTGTTTAGGGCTCCAAAATGGCCCTGAAAGTACAACAAGATGTGCTGACATGAAAACATACAAAATAAGCTAGTTGGATTAGGTGAGAGGCCACTAGTATCCACCTGGAAGATGTGTAGGGCTTCAGATAGCCCTATAAGTGTAGAAACCACAATTACAAAGAAGTACAAAAGAATGTGTTGAAACAAAAATGGACAAGAGGAGCCAATTGGAATAGGTGGGTGGACACCAATATCCACCTGGATCAATCATTGATTATATGCAATGTGTAGATATTGCATTGGAAAGGTCGGTGGGACAAGCAAATTAGACAGTGAAAGGTGGGTTTTCCCATCTTTGTCCATTGGGGCCTAGGCATAGAGTGGATAGTGATCAACCTTGAAATTGTCGAGAGGGACCATCATGCCCCTAGGCATGAGATCCCCCCCCTCCCCCCAAATCGAATGACGATGGGGGAAGTGATCATGTATCAAGTATGGTAAGGTGGGAATGATTCCCCCTATGTAGCATGTAAGGAGCATACCGTACATGAAAGACATACACATATGCACTATGGATGCAGTTTTGGAAAGGAAAAGGTGGATTTCCAATCTATTATTTACATATGAGTCAGAGGGACTCAACTTTTGGGTTCACAAGTAGTTGTTACCATACCAAGGATTGTCTATGTATATGGAAAACACATGCTCATCTAGAAAATATTTCAATTCAATAGAGTATTGATTGGAGGGACTAGGATGATGTGGTAACAAGTAGGAATGATGATGGGGATTATCCCATGGGTAATTTGGAATAGTTAGGGACTCTAGATCATCCTCACTAGAATCACAGATGGGAGAAGTAGAGTCTACACTACCAAATGAGGTGGTGGAAGATGGGATAGTGAGACCAATATCAACACCATGGGAATGGGAAGTATGGTTCACATACACAACATCTTCCGAGGTATATTGAAGACTAGTGGATGAAGGCTCCATTGATGTTGAGACTGAAGTTACATGGGGCATGCAAGGGATGATCTGATGTACACCAACAAAGAATATAACGTTCTCCAATATCATCAATCCCATGGAAGTTGACAGGTAGAGAATTTGCATGGAATTCTCATTGATTTTCACTTCAAGAAGGCCAATTTCAGTTATGGGTTTACTATTGGCCTATAAAAACCTTTCTTGCATGAGGGTGAGGTCCTCTACTATCGGTGTTTGGTGATCTAGAGAAGTGGAATCCAATTGACGAATGATATCATGTGCATCACAAAATTAGGGTATTTTAGACAATGATGAGAATAATGACCACACATATCACACAAAGCACATGGGTGATTTGTGTGAAAAGACTTAACACACTTTGTTAATAACTTCGGAAGGGTAACATGCACAAATGGTGTGGAAGGACTTGGTTCTAAATCATCAACATTATAAATTTCTTTGAGTTTAGGGAGCCTAGGACAATTGTTAATAGCGTGGCCAGGGATGTCATATAAGGCACATAGAGGTCAATGTTTTTTTTTCCAAACCATATAAGTAATATCTTATCAGAGTATTTGGTGATCAAATTGTATTTCTTTTAAAAAACAATCATTTATCTTAGGCGATATATCATTGATTTCTTGTTAAAATCTCAAAAATTAGGCGACAACACTCTTATGTTAGTGTCTCATGAGTAGTTCAATTGAAATAATCTCTTAGGAGTGTTTGTAAATCAGTTGATAGTTTCATTAATAAGTTACAAGAAAATATACCTTAGTCCAATGCTTGGAGCTATCTTTCTCACAAGTTCTTCCATTCAAGAATTCCCAAGTACAAAATGGAGAGATAAAACCTTTATATAGGGTTTGTCTCAACTATCCTTTATAGTAAAATATTGTTTTCCTGAGAAAATAATAAAATATTTATAATAACTACCTAAGGGGGTGAATTAGGTCGAAAGGCCCATAGAAAATGCTTGGATACAATGTTCTAGATGAGTGTAGTACCACATGTCATCTTCCTCCATCTTCTAGCTCATGCAATGGTAAAATTTGAGTGTCATTTGTCCTCTCCATGTGGAAAGTGCTCTCCAAGAGATAACTACCCTCAAAATAATAATAAAAGGCTTGGTCAAATAGGTAGGGAAAATTTCCAAATAGTGTGCATAAATTCCAAGTATAAATCTCCATGATGAGGGCTCTCTTTTAGATATGCATGGAAATGCCAAGTGTAAAGCTCCATGAAGAGGGCGCTCTTCTAGATATGCATGGAAACACCAAGTGTATTCATTAGTTATCTCCTTCTAGAAGCCTTCCATCCATAAATAATATAGAATACTAGCTCTCTTTAGCTTGTGTTCCCTTGAAGAATGTGCTTTGGTCCACATTGACTTAACTTTAAACAATAAAATATTGCCTTCTCTAGTGCAGGAAGGAGTGCCTCATGTCCACATAAAAACCTCCATCACAATAAAAAAATCCATGCATACATGTGCCCTTGAAGAGCGGGAAGGAGTGTGCCCTTGAAGAATGTGCCTCATGAACCATTTTGACCAAGTCAACCATGAAAAAACCACCATAAAGAGTGCACCATTGATATTTTTTGCAAATGGGTTTTCATCAAATCCACTTAGCTCCTAAAAAAGTGTGCAAATGGATGACATTTGACCAAGTCAATCTATCACTAGTCACTTCACATGTGTGCAAGGTGAAAATAAGGTTATGTAAGGCATGTGAGTATGTCCTCATAGTGGAGCACACCACCTAGGGATGTGTGCATGGGTGGATGAGGTGGAGGGTCAAAACCCTAGGGAACATGAGCAATTAGTCTCCCTAGTCAACTCAAGGCTCAACAAACTCCTCAAATCTTGTGCTAAAGAATAAGGATAACACTAGCAAGGTTGGCACATGTGAACAAGGCTAGTTTGAAGCTAGGGTGAATTGACTTTTTGTGGGTTGCCTCAACATGTGTGCCAAAAATGGATGTGATAACACAAGTTGTGTACCACATATGAATAAGTTGTGTTCCCTAGTGAATAATTAGCAAATGATACTTAGGGAATTATTCTCATTGAATAATTAGAATATCGAGTTACTAATAGACCAATACTTAGGCACTCAATCTAAAGTTTAGGACTTAATTAAAATATCTTAAACCAATTAGGTGTGTTCACATTAGAAAGAGTGGAAATATGAGAATTGAGGGGTTAATATGGCTTAGAACTTAGAGAATTACCACGCGCCTTTGAAGACATGGAGTGAAGTAAAATGTAAGTATGCAAGTGACGTTTTCCTAGGTAAGTGGTAAGAATGTGATGTAATACACAATATACCTAGGAAAAGTGATGAAGTGTGGTGAAAATATATGTGTGAAGTGGATTTCTCCTAGGAAAAAATGATAATATGCTTGCAACAAACAAACTGCCTAGGTGAAATTATGTAAAAGACATGAGCATGAATGAAACTAGGTAAGTACATCACTACATTAGAGGATACTTTTGATCTAACCATGCAACACAAAGTGAAAGTGACTAGGATGTGACTAAGTGATCACCATGATGTTGGCTCGTGACGAAAAAGATGCACCACTAAAGAAACCTCCATCAACATCCCAACCTTTGAAAGGCTATAATGATCAGACCAACCTGCACAAAACCCATTTTACTTCTCAGACCAACAGTCCAACCTGCACAAAACCCATTTTACTTCTCATACGATATAAAGAGTAACACATAGCAATGGCAATATAAGAACAACTACAAACATGATATATGATCTACATGTTTGTTGCTTCATGTCTTGTTTGAGATTATCCTTTTAATTGCTACATTTACGTATATGCTTTAGAATACAATGATTAAATTTTAGGTTACATGGTAGCTTTATAATTTAATGCTATGTGTTTTCATTTGACAATCCTTAATAAACACATAAATGTATATAGGTATATGATGTGACTAATTACTTGGAGGAGCATCCGCGGAGAGATGAAGTGTTGCCCTCAACAATTAGTATTGAGAGTTTTCTAATGCATTTTCCCTTTTTGTAGTCAATCATAGGGCTAGATGGGAATGTCCAAATCTGGATATGTGCCTTTCAAACTGTTTGGAAAATAAGTCAATGTCTGTTAGCCTGGTGGCTCTATTTGTTTGGCATATTTGTCTAGAAAGGAATGTTGTTTTATTTGAAGGAAAAGATCCATCGGTCTACGCGGTTGTGACTAAAATAATGGGAGCATCACCAAATTATGAGGTAAGTTTGGGCACTAAAAATAAAAGAAGAATCAGTCCAGATCTCCCACTTGTGTATCCGGTGGCCTTTTTTGATGGTGTTGCTCATAATCAAGGGACTTGTAGTGGAGCGGGAGGTATTATCAGAATTTCTTCAAACAAGGTTTTCAAATGGTTTTTCAACTGTGGAAAAGGGACTAACTCAAAGGCAGAGTTATTGGGTGCTTGGGTAACCTTTATTTAGCTGATCAATTAAAATTCCACAAGATTCAAGTTCTAGGTGACTCAAAGATAATTATTGATTGGCTAAATCAAAAAAATGTTTTATAGGTGTCTACTTTAGAAGGCTGGAAACTTAGAATAGCTTCCTTGGTTAAAAGGTTTTCGAGCATCCAATTTTTTCATATTTATAGGGAATACAACATGAAAGCGGATTGGCTATTAAAGAAGGCTCTAATAGCTGCTAAAAGAATCATATCTCTTCAATTATGGATAGGAGCCTTGGCTAGACCTATAACACAATTTAAGGTTTACTGATTTAGTGATGGTCCTGGGAGCTAGTCGGTATTTTTTATTTTTGGCCTTTTTTATGGGAGGTGTAAAGCATATCAACCTTGTGGTGTGAGCCTCTTGTTTTTATCGTTTGTCTATTAGGGGTCTTTTGAGATCCCTGCAAATCTTTTGGTCTTTTTTCTCGGATATCAAGTGGTCGTCTGTGAAGAAAGTTTAGACTTTTTGTAAAGCATGATTTTGGTTCTCATGATAATCATGTTGAGACTTGGTACTATTGTACTTTTGGGTTGTAAAAATTATATTTCCTTAATATAATTGTGCTAATTTTCATTTGAAAAAAAAAATATTGCTACTAGATATTGCATATCTCCTTTCTCCATTACCAAGCACAAAAGATAATTCCTTTATTGGGTGTTCGATTCAGACTCTACATTTGTGATGCATTTGTGATTCTCGGTAGACCATTCAACCGTCGATCTAAAGGTATGATCAATGGTCTCAAACTTTCGTGCACTCTTTGTCTCGGTTCTGAAACCCTTTTGTTAACACTCTCAATTTTGTATTAAGCCACGGGATTTACCTTTGGTGCTAACTTGACCCTCATATAACCAAGCCTTTTTGTTTGGCGGTTTACGATGTTTGTAGAGTGGTGTTGATGTATAGTGTCTCAGGAGTTGGACGAAAGTTTCAAAACCCACCTCGAGCCGATGTACAACAAATGAATGACACGTGGTCACCCACAGCTCTATTAACCCCAAAGCTTCTCTCCCTTGCGAAGTCGACGAGGATCATTGATCCTTACGTTGATCAACGGTCAACGTTATGTCCCGATTTGACGTGTTGTTGCAAAAATTTGACCTTGCTAAATTTTTTGATTTCCAGAAATATTTGCAAAAATGTTGCTCTTTTTGGTGTGAAATGTTTACCTCCAATCTAGTGAGTTTTCACAAAATTTTACATAGACCATCCTACCCTTCATTCTCTCAAGTTTCCACTCCTCGGTCCACAATTTTTTTGTCATTTTTTTCGGTATCCCTTGAACCTCCCATCAAAGTCAAAATGTCTAAGTAAATGTCTCTTCTAGAATGTTCGCCATTATACAAAATCAAACCAAAATTCCAAAATAAAATATTATTATTTAAATAAATATTTTTTTCAAAAGACTTACTTTTATGGCATTTTTTCCACTATGAGGGTTCTCTTACATTAAGCCTTTTATCCAAATATAGTCTTGAGAGCTAAATAAATGTCAAGGAAATCAAAGTTTCGATGTCCATACTATGTAACCAAAGGGTAATGAATACGACGCCTATTTAGATCTGACGGTCATCATCAAAAGGAGATCAAAGGCTCATATTCCTTTCATCCCCCGTCCCCCCCCCCCCCCCCCCCCCGACCTCATGAAGTTTTAAAAAGGTGACCCCTCGCTATGACGTAGGGCAGTTTTGGTCGTGCCTACATGTTTCCATTTGAAGGTACCGTAGTCCCTCCTACATGGTATTCAAAACCGTCATTCAACCCCTGCTGAACTATTTTGTAAAACCACCAAAGGTCCCATGCAGAAACACAATTGTTTTCGATCAATGGTTTTCAGGTGTGTTTTCTGACAAATGGAGAGGCATTTCAAAAAATCACGACATGGGTTTTTTGCGAGATGACCCATTTGGGCATATCATGAGCAGGTTTCCAAAATAATGAATTGTTTGAGAGATATTGTTGTTTTTCCGGATGGTATACGCCCAGATTTTGTGTGTGACCAGATTGGGAAAAAAAAACGCTCAATACCAAATGAGACACTTAGTCAGTTTGGAGGTAGCATGCAATTAATCTAAGGCTAGGCACTCCGCATATATATCTACTCTTGCAAGGCACAACTTCTTAGGAGATGGATCTATTAGAACTTAGAATAGATTACAGATTGTCGGGTTGTTTTTTGTCACAATGAATGGATTTGGATTCCTCCCTCAAATAAGTGATATTCATCAACATCCGTTTAAGGTCGGAGAAGAGAATCGATTTGGATTCATATTGAAGACCGCAGAGATGTAATCACAATTTTGCAAAGCGAGAAAGAAGGTTGGGGTTTGAAGAGTTTTTATTTGGATTTATGACTATGGCCATGATGATGATACTTGCAATTCTGACAAGTCAAATTGGTTTATTGCTTAACAATTTTAACGAAGCCAATTATCTCTCTATCATCTATAAGCTTACTCTCGAGTATGTGTTGTATTCTTTACACGATTAGGCATAGTGTTTGCTATGTTGCGTCGAGCGTGCAGGGGTTGGGGGGCAGCGCCCCCGAGAAAAAAATATTGCCTAGAGAATTTTTTTCTTTGCGAAAGTGTCGCATTTTTTGCCTCGTTTTTCATGTCTATTGTTGGGAGGCTTTTCGGCACATGGTTTTCACCAATGGATTTCTATTTTCGGTTAAGGAATTAGGGTTGTTGACTAATCTAGGTCATTGGGTTAGGGTTTTGGATGTTGTTGGCTCCTATATGTATATTGTATTGTAAACAATGTATCACAATGAATGAATACATAATATGTTGGTTTTCCCGGTTTGGGTTTCTAGGGGAAAAGTCTCTGTGTAATGTTTGTATTTTCCTTTGTATCTTTTTTGTTCTTTTACTGAAAATATGTTTGCAGTAAATAATTGTACAAGGTTAAAATCTACATTTGGTATCAGAGCTTTGTTGGCTTCAGGGGGACGCCTTTGCGGTCAAAGGTTTGGCTCAGGACTGTGATAAGCCTTGTTACGGTGGGAGATCTGTGGTATTGATTTTTCGGGTGAAAAGAAATGGAGAGTAGTTTGAAAATGGAGATCAAGAAGTTTAATGGGAAAAGTTTTGAGTTGTGGAAGCTCAAGATGGAAGATCTGTTGGTGGACATAAATCAGTGGATCGTGGTGGATCCAGATAATGTACCTACAGAAACTTCAACAGATGACTGGAAAAAGTTGGATTGTAAGGCGAAGAGCACGATACGACTGCATCTCTCAGATGTAGTATTACCGAATGTGTCAGAGGAAGCTACAACCAAGGATTTATGGGATAAGTTGGGGAAGTTGTATCATTCTAAGTCCCTAGTAAATAAACTATTCTTGAAAAAGGAGATGTATAACCTCAGGATGAGAGATGAAAACTAAGTGGCAGAGCATTTGAACGCCTTCAATATTGTGGTAAGTCAATTAATATATTTTGAGATTAAAATTCCAGATGAAGATAAGCGTATTAGTCTGTTGTGCTCTTTACCAGATTCATGGGACAGTCTGGTTGTGGCCATATGTAGTAATACAAATTCCTTGAAGTTTGATGAAGTGGTCTCATCCTTGTTGTCGGGGGAAATGAAACGGAAGAACATGGAAGGAAAGAGCACATATGCATTATTTGCAAGAGGACGCTCTCGGGAAAGAAATAGATCTAAGTCCTCAAGTGGGAGATCTAAGTCTAAGGGTAGATCTAAATCTCCCAGAAAGTTTCTAAAGGTATGCTGGAGATGTGGGAAATAAGGGCACTACAAGAAGCAATGTAGATCCAAAGTTGAGAAAAAGAAGGGATCTGAAGAAGCTCCTTCTACAGAAGAAAAGACCTCCAAGGAAGAAGGAGGGGATGTGTACTTGGCTTCTTCAAGCACAAATGCAGATCATGAGGCATGGTTGGTTGACTTAGGTGCAACCTTTCATATGACTCCCCACATGGAGTGGTTTTGTGAATATGAAAGGTATGATGGAGGTAATGTTTTCCTAGGCGATGACTCGATAATCAGAATCATAGGATGAGGAAAAGTCAAGTTGAGGCTCATAGATGAAAGGATTATAACACTACCTGATGTTTTTCACATCCCAGGTTTGGCTAGAAATTTGTTTTTTGTAATAAAAATGGATGATGCAAGGGTAAAAACAATATTTGAAAAGGAAACCTGTAGGATGGTTCGAGGAGCAATGGTGTTGTTGAAGTGAGTTTGGTTTGGAACCATGTATAAGCTGGAAGGAAGCACTATTAGTGATGGGTGTAATAGTTCCATTGTTCATGATATTAGAGTTGAAGAATAAAGAACTCTTATAGTATTTGGAGAAAAGGTTATGATGTGGCATCAAAGACTGAGGCATATCAGAGAGAATGGTATTCGACTACTACACGGTAAAGGTATAGTTGAAGGTATGTCTAATTTCTCTCTGGATTTTGATTTCTGTGAACATTGTGTATATGGGAAACAAAATCAGGTAAGATTCCCCTCTGGTGCAACGAGGGAAGAAAGAATTTTACAATTAGTTCACAATGATGTGTTTGGACCTGTGTCAGTTCCATCATTGGGAAAATATGTGTACTATGTTTCATTTATAGACAACTTCTCGATGAATACTTGGATATATTTCCTCGGGAAGAAATCTGAAGTCTTTGACAGGTTTAAAGAGTTTAAGGCTCTTGTTGAGAATCAAACTGAGAAAAGAATTAAGGTGTTGAGGATATATAATGGCAGAGAGTTCTATGGGAATGAATTTGAAGAATTCTATAAGAAGTGTGGTATAGCAAGGAAGAAGACTACTCCATATACACCTCAGTAGAATGGATTTGCAAAAAGGATGAACATGACACTGATGAAAAAATCAAGGTGCATGCTCAATGGTGTTCGGTTAGGGAAATAATTTTGGGCAGAGGCAGTGGGTACTGCATGTTACCTGGTCAATAGATCACCCTCATCAACGCTTGATGACAAGAATCCACAAGAGGTATGGACCGGTAAGAAACATTTTCTCACACATCTCAAGGTATTTGGTTGTGAGGCCTATGTTCATGTTCCAAAGAAAAACAAGAGTAAGCTAGATAAGCCAACTGATAAGTGTATCTTTATTGGGTATAAAGATGGTCTCAAAGGTTATAAGCTTTGGAACCCATAAACTAAGAAGGTTGTGTATAGTCAAGATGTGGTATTTAGATAAATGAAGGATTTTGTTAAACATGAAGTCCTACAAAATAAGGAAGAACCAGAGAAAATAGAGTTTGATTTAAAGGATGATGAATTAAACTCTACATAAGAACATGAATCAAAAGAAGAATATCCTCATACTCAAGTATTGAGGAGATCGGTTCAAGAAAGAAGGCTACTGGAAAGGTATACTCCATTTGATTTTTGTTCAAATTTTTCTTTGTCTATTACTGATGATGATCCAAGAACTGTGAGGGAGGCAGTCAATTATGAGGATGGAAAACTCTAGAAAAATTCCATGGATGAAGAAATGACAGCCTTGGATAAGAATGAGGGTTGGGATCTAGTGGAGTTGTCGACTGGAAGAAATCCCATTGGCAACAAATGAGTATTTAAAAAGAAGCTGAATGCAGAAGGAAAAGTGGAGAAATACAAAGCTCAGCCAATAACAAAGGGTTATTTACAGGTTGAAGGAATTGATTTTGGTGAGATTTTTTTCTCATGTTGCCAAGTTAACTTCTATAAGATTTTTTTTTATCTATTGCTACTACATTTGATTTTGAAGTAGAACAGATGGGTTTGAAGAAAACCTTCTTACACGGGGATTTGGAAGAAGAAATCTATATGAAGCAACCAGTAGGCTTTGTTGTGAAGGGAAAGAAGGAGTTGGTATGCAAGCTGAAAAAGTCCTTGTATGATTTAAAACAATCACCAATGATGTGGTATCAAAAATTTGATACTTATATGTTGGGACTTGGCTTCACAAGAAGCAAAGAGGATCACTGTGTGTATTTTAAATTAATTGGTGATCATTTGATTTATTTGGTCTTGTATGTGGATGACATGTTGTTGATATAAAACAACAAGGAGATTATCTAGGATGTGAAAACTCAGTTGTCCTCTAAATTTKACATGAAGGATATTGGTACTGCAAATTTCATTTTGGGCATGGAAATTAAAAGAGATCAAAAAAAGAGGAAACTCTGGTTAAATTAGAGAAAATATGTCGAGACAATATTGTAGAGGTTTAATATGCAGGAATGTAAATCGGTCAAGGTCCCTATTCATGTTGGTGTAAAATTATATGTGGATCAGTGTCCCAAGACACATGAAGAGAAGGAGGACATGTCTCGTATTCCATATGCAAGTGTAGTTGGAATTTTGATGTATGCAATGGTCTGTACTAGACCGAACATTGCACATGCAGTGGGATTTTTGAGTAGTTATATGTCAAAACCAAGGAAGGAGCATTGGACAACAGTAAAAATGGTTTTCAGGTATTTGTGTGGCACTACTAGCTATGTATTGTGCTACCAAGGAAGACCATGATTAGATAGAGTATTGGAAATACATGGCTTTGTGGATGCAGACTAGGCTGGAGATATGGATCGTAGGAGATCTACAAGCGAGTATGTGTTTAACCTATTTGGAGGAGAAATAAATTGGATGAGAAAAAGATAGGCTATAGTGGCACTTTCAACTACAGAAGATGAATACATGGAAACCACTCATGCAAGTAAGGAAACAATATGGTTACAAATATTGTGTTCAGGTATTGGGTTGGTACAACAAGATGTAAGGATAGATTGTGACAGTCAAAGTGTAATTTTTATGGCGAAGAACCCAACTTATCATTCAAAGTCAAAGCATGTTGATATTCAATATCACTTTGTGAGAGACATAGTTGAAGAAAAAAAAATGTTGTTGATGAAGGTGGACACTTTGAATAATGTTTCAGATTCATTAACAAAATATGTGAGCACTGAGAAGTTCTCTTGGTGTAGAGGATCTATGGGTATTGTTGCCCTAGATTGTTGACTATATAATCTCGTAACCCCTTGTATGAAAATAAAAAAACAAGTGGGAGAATGTTGGGTGTGTTTTATATTATTTTCATGACAGCCCCCCTTTGGGGGTTCCGGGGCAGTTCCCCCATGAATATTTTTTCCTCGGGAAACATGTCACATTTTTTGCCTCGTTTTTCATGTCACCTCGATTTTCATGTCCATTGTTGGTCGATTTTTTGACACATGGTTTTTGCCAATGGTTTTCTATTTTTGGTTAAGGAATTAGGTTTGTTGACTAATCCAGGTCACTGGGTTAGGGTTTTGGATGTCGTTGGATCCTATATGTATTTTGTATTGTAAACAATGTATCATAATGAATGAATATAGAATATGTTGGTTTTCCCAGTTTGAGTTTCCAGGGGAAAAATCTCTCTGTAATGTTTGTATTTTCCATTGTATATTTTTTGTTCTTTTACTGAAAATATGTTTGCAGTAAATAATTGTACAAGGTTTAAATCTACACTTACTCACCGAATATAGCATTGTGTCTCTCTAGATCTGCTTGGATTAAGTGAATTTATACGAGGAAAATCATGTAGATACTTTTATTCTCAGTCACCCTTAATGACAATGTTGAGATATTTATAACCAAAATGATCCAAATATCAAATCAAGTGTTTGTGAAAGAAGAGGATTTGTTGTTGGGTGTTATTAAACAATGTTGTGTGAAATACCCAAATGAACTTGCAAAAATTGAGGTATTAAAAGAAATTTTTTTCCCACTAGCAGAGAAGATTGAGAAGACAATAAAGTTTGTTCGCATAGGAGAAAGTGCAAGTAGGCTGCATAGGATGCTAGAAGCAGAGGGTCACAAGTGCACTTCCAAGCAAGGCCATTTCTAACTGGACCTCAATAGAGTTTATTCTAAAGACAAACATGACTATGACTTATCACATGTGTTTTTACCATAACCAAGAACAATTTTGCACAAAGAAGAAAGGGTAATAACAGTCCTCAACATCATCTTTATCATTTTATATTTTATCTTCATAAAAATGTTGCTACTCAAAATTATTGAGAAAGTGGAGGTTGTATTGAGCCCATCTTCAGGACTGGTATGTTTCCCAAGTAAGGAATAAATTCTTCTAGCTACTCATGTAACTCATGGAAACCTTCTATTATCTTGTGGATTCTCAAAGCATGTTAAAGGCGACTTAATGTCTGAGGAAAATGATTAAGACTCTCTGGTCTCTTTCAACAAATATTTGAAATACAAAGGAGGGAGGGAGGAGGTGTCTCTTTTGGTTTTAGAGTGGAAGCTGGTAATTGTGAAAAATGCACTCTATGTAGGACGTGAAATCAGAGTGTCAATTTGTTTAACACTGGTTGGCTTAACTCAAAAAGAACAATTAACATTGTTGCAAAGTTTGAGTAAAGCTTTAGATCTATGTAAAGATATAAATTTGGTTGGGCATGTAGTTTTGATTGATGATTGTTACAAATGTGGAAAATATTGGTTGTAATGGTAAAAGGGTTAGTTGTGGGAAGATGTCAATTTAAAACATTAAGACATTGAGTTCTAACACCAATCTTGAGCATCTTCATATGAATCTTGACACAATTTCTTAGATGAATATGCAATAGAATTCTTGTCAGTGTTTCATGGAAACCTTCAAAGGAGACCTAGCTAAAGCATACACAAACAAAGATTATCAAGAAAAGGAAGAGAGATACAATATGAAGAATGAGAATCAATGTCTATTATGATATGTTTAATGAGTGAGTGATATTCACTCATATAGGCAATGCCATCCTATAATTAAGAAAAGCGAAGAAGCAATGAGCTGCAGTGATCTTTTCTTAGGAATGCATGCATAATAGTGATGGTATAAAATTAAAAAGTCTAAAATAGAACTAGTCAGTTAACGCCCCTTGAACTTGTAGTGTCCCCAAGGCCGAGCCCCGTTGTAAACCATGTTTTGAAAGGAATTGTAATTATGTTTTATAGGCTGGTGAGCCAAGTTTGTATAAGATGGAGGCTTATGTGTTGTTAGGCCAGGGAGCCTAAGTGTTGAAGGCCAAGAGCCTGCTATTGTATATGTAATCACGCAGAACAATTAATAAAACATAAACACCGCCATGTGTAGACCGACCACGATGAATGAGTGAAGGGGGACTAAGCATCCATAGAGTGGGCAAGGAATTAGGGGCTGAAGGTGGGAAAATGGGCTAAGTGTTGAGCCTAGGGGGCTTAAGCCTTGGGAATAATATTTTAATATTATTCCAAAAAGATATGTGCATTATATGTTTTAACCTAAGTCCTTTTGGAAGAACATGCGATTTTCCAAATGGTGGGAGGCACGCATGCTGAAGGAACGCATGCAATCGCATGGGTGACAAGTGTCAACCCTGGCGCATGCAATAAAAGGCCAAGATGAGCCGTGTTGGGGGTTCCTCCTCCATTCGACTCACAGACTGCTAGAAGGGAACGGGTCTGACTCCTGCAAAGAAACCCTCGTACATCCTCTGAACCGAAAAGGCGTGTATCTGTGTTTGTTCCGGGATAGTTGGTACATCCCTGGTCTGAACCGTTTGAACCTGCGTTGACCCTTGCGTGGATTGTTTGTCACGCATCCTTGACAACCAGAGTGTGAGTCTATCCGGAGGGGACCTGCCATTCTGCCTCGGGGGAGAGAGTTTGGGTAATTCCCTGTGGAAATTTCTTCTCAGGCAATTCCGAAAAATCAACACCGTGAGACCTAGCTGCCATGGTTGAGCTTGTTTTGAGAGGTATGATTCTGTATTCCCGGTTGACTGTGGTGGTCATGCAGAGATGGATTGCGCGTGAATTGTTGTCCAGTGCAGGTGGTAATTGAGCTTGTGTGTGACCTCTCTCTAGGTAAGGGAGGTGGATGTTGTTGGAAGAGGTTTCTTCCAGAGAGTGTCCAGCACCAGCTTCAGGCTCTGAGACTTCCTGATCCGGCCTGTTGCCGAGACCCAGAGAGGGAGGTTAGCACTGATGGACCGTGCTTGTGAAGGTGTATACTCCCAGGCAGAACATGCATGTGGGGAATGAGAGTCTGGTAGTAGTGGGCATAAGATGGCATCCTGGGGAGAATCCTTCCAGATTCTAAGTGTTTTTTTCCCTATAACCTCAGCCTAGCTAGGATTCCTTACCTTGGGGTGGAGCTTAGTCCCAGCTCGGGGGTGATCCACTGCTRAGCTGATGAGCAGTGTGGTCTAAGGCTGGGAGGTTTGTGGAAGGCCTGCGYTTGGTTGGTGGATCCCACCATTGTTACAAGATAAGTGTCTAACTATGTTTTATCACATTTTATCATGTCTCTACTGTAAATGTTATCATGTTTTCCGCTGTGTATACAAATTAATATGGAATGCTATGGATTGTTTAATTATAGCAGTAATGATGTGTTTTACTCTGAGTTAAATGTGTTTAATTGTTAAATGCATGTGGAGTATATATTGGACTGTATTTGTTATGTAAATCCAACATAAGTGTGTACAGATTGTTACATAGTGCGTTAAAAGCCTTGGTAAGCAAAAAGGTACACTACAGAACTAGTGAGCCGAAAATATAAATTTCTCCAACACCCCCCTGATCATCACTATGGAGTAAAAAATGAGTCCTGGCTACTAGGACATATTTGGTACTCATGTACAATGCAACTAATGAACACTGAATAAAAATGAGGAAAGAGGGAAAACCACGTGGGAACAAAACCCCCTCTCAAAATATAATGCATCAAAAGAAGAAAATGTAGCTGCTAGGAAACTGTGTTCTTCACTGCAAGATGATCCCACAAAGTCTGAAACTTCTGCCCACTAAAATTCTTCATGAAGATGTAGAAATATTTATGGATCTGATGAAGTCCTTTGAAAACCTGTATAGCCTTGTACCTCTTGATCATGTGGACCCATATGCACCTAAAAAATTCCTTTCTGGTGGAAGTGGAACCAGATGCCAAGTCAAATTCTTTAGGAGTGATTCATACTCCTTTTGCATGGTTTCTTTCCATAATGGATTTCCCATAGCCTCATTGTAGAGTTGTAGATCAAAATATTGAACCATATATCAATGCATGGGCATCAAAAGTTTTGAAGCTAAAAGTACATGAGAAGGCTCCTCATGCTGAGATCGAGTCCACCTCGAATTCAATGGATTCCCTGCAAGAATACCTACTGCCTAAAGTGTGAATTGTTCCTTCTTGGGCATCTACTAAAGCTTCAACATTGGCTTCTTCTCTGGTTTTACTACCTTCTTATTTCCATGTACATAATCATAGTGTATGGAATCATCTCTGATGTCTGAGACTGATGGATGCACAAGAGTATATGCATGTTGCACTGGGGGTGCATGCAAAGTACTCTCCTTATGTGTACGTAGAAAAAATGACTCATCATCAAAAAACTTAGTGAATTTATACAACCTTGACTTGTGATCCACCTCATCAATTGCAATGATGGAATTGTCATGCATGTCAATTATTAAAACTTAAACTGATGTAAATTCAACCATTTTACCTTTCTGAGTGATCTGATAAACTGAGAGAAGATCCATAGAAAGATTTGGAACATGTAAAACATTCTCAAAACTTCCATTATGGAGTTCCACTCTCCCTTATCCCGCTAATGCCACTGGAGTATCATCCCCCATGAGAATAGAGGGTCTTGAGCATGGACTCAAGGATGAGAAAACTTCCTCTTTAGCTACCACATGATGGGATGCACCGGAATCTACAATCCATGAATCGGATGAGGAATTAACTGCAACAATAACATGATGATTACCTTTCTTAGAAGCATGATCTTCTTCCTTCTTCTTTTTTACTCCCTCTGGAATGAAGTTTCCAAGGTTGTTCTGTTGAAGTGCCTATGCCATAAGATCGATATGTTTCTTCATGCATGTAGATTTTTCATGATTCAGTTTATTGCAGTAAGTGCATTGCTTTCCCTTCTTCTTCTTCTTGGAATTTGAAGAGTCTTTTGAACTTGAAGAATCATTAAAGGGTTTGGAATATCCCTCCTTCTCATTCTGTTTCTCCTTCCCGTTATATTTGGATGATCCTTTTCCATCATGCATGGTGAGTGCATGTTCTTTGGGATCTTTCATGAGGCCCATCTGTATGATTTTTGTCTCTCTTGTGTGAGAGACTCAATGAACTGAACCATCGTAGGCATTTTCCAATTTGCTCCCAAAAGACATCTGCCAGAATGGAAATTGGAGACATATACAACGTATTCTAGTCCTAGCTTGGCCAATATTATTAGAATAAGTTGTTTCTCTTGTGTAGACTTGTCAATACAACATTCACCCAACCTCAATATCAAAGATTTAAATTTATTAAATAAATCATGTATATTATCAAAACTTTCAGGGTCTAAGGTATTCAACTCTACCTCAAGCATATGACCTTGCATCTCATCCTGCTTTCCAAAGAGTCCTTCCAAGGTGGTCCAGATATCGTTTGGAGTCTTGCATGTAGAAACATGAAACCATAAATAAATGGATATTAACTGAAGAAGTAGTCATGTGGCCTCATCCTTACGGTTCACCCATCTGGTCTTCTCAAGCGTTGATGTAGGTTATGTTTCTATCGTCATCATCAAATTATACAATCCTTTTCTTTTGAGTTGGAATGAGACCTTCGGCTTCCATTCAAAATAGTTGTACGGTGTGAGTATTATCACCATACTTGATTGAAGAAGTTGCATTGTCTCCATCCATGCTATTGATTCTGAAAAGATATTGAAAATCCATATCATGGATTCTGAGATATGACTGACGGTTCTATGACAACTATATATATGGTAAAACAACTATATCTCCTAAAATACGATGTGGGTTTTGGATATTTTTGGTGAGCATGAGCATCCCTATGTCATACATCTTTGGTCAAAATTTTTGCTCGACCCAAATTATGGATTCCGAGATATGGTTGTTTTACTACAGAAAACCAATTTTCTAGAGTGTCTCACCCTGGCAATGGGAAGAATGAATCGTCGCACCCTAGTGAAGGATACAATAACACTATGTCACATCCTATCAATGGATAGGCTGTGTTGATTCCTGAAAAATTAAATGTCACACCCTGATGAAGAATACTGTGCGACAATGTCGCACCTTGGATGTGTAGAAGCTACGTCGATTCATGATTTGTTTTTCATAAGTTTGAGTGAGACCATCGCACCCTAGCAATGGATAGATTGTGTTGATTGACCACTGCACCCTAGCAATGGATAGACTACATCGATTCCAATTATCGAACCTTTCGATAGCGATAGGCTACGACTCTGGCGGAAACTAGGGTTACTCAATAATTAAATCCTCTTTCGCTCTTCTCTGTCTTATCTGGGTTGCTCCAAGCAACTCATCTATGATACCATGTCAGTGTTTCATGGAAACCTACACAAGAGACCTAGCTAAAGCATACACAAACAAATCTTATCAAGAAAAGGAAGAGAGATACAATATGAATAATGAGAATCAATGCATATTATGATCTGTTCAACGAGTGAGTGATATTCACTCATATAGGAAATGACATCCTATAATTAAGAAAAGATAAGAAGAAGTGAGATGCAATGATCTTTTCTTGGGAATTCATGCATAATAGTGATGGTCTAAAATTAAAAAGTCTAAAATAGAACTAGTCAGTTAACTCCCACTGAAATAGTGTGTCAAAAATAGAAACTTCTCCAACAATTCTCTGATGAATAATCAGAAAAATTCTAAGTTGGAAACTTAGTATTTCTATTTGAACCATATGGTAAAATAATTTACTCATATATTCCATGTTTTCCTTCCTGAAGGTCCCTTTATAATAAAGATATTCTACTTGAAGATTGAATTTGGGAACTACCCATGGGTAGCAAAAGGACACTCGCTCCAAGAACTCTTACGACATTACTTCAAACCACACAAAACTTGATGAAAACAAAAACAATGATATACTCAATAGGATGACAGCCCCATTTGAGTTACACATGCCAATCTAAGCCAATTCAGTGACTCCCTTCCAGTCTTATCCAGTTTCTAAATTAAGCGCAAGAACAAGCACCAAAATTGGCAGAAAATATATAATGTTTCTTGTCATATACATTCACCTAATGTGACACAAAACATAGATATTTTTAGCACAAAATCAGATCCCTCCTTTGTATAAATTCATCCTTACTCTAAAACAAGTCCCCAAAAAAATATCATCATGCAAAAGCATCCTTGTTCGCTCCACAAGTAATTCTTATTCTCAAATTTATTGAAAGCATATATTCAATAGAATCTCAACAAACCACATGCCTCCACTAGATATAGAACACAACAACTCTAAATTTAATACAATATAAACTCCCCTACTGTGAAGACAAGCCCTGTAATTCAAATTCTGAATATTTTCTTCAAAAATTTGGAATACCCCTAAAATTCAGATGGTATAGAACATGTTATTCTATAAGCCAACAAGCATATCCATGTTTCAAGTAGTTTTGATAGAAAAATACAACTTCATAATTACCTCCTTTTACAATTGTTTTAGATACTCCTGAAGAATACTCATTGTTGTTGTAAATAATTCTATTTTGCATAGCCATTTTTATGAATTCACTTGTTTTTTATGGACATGTAGAGAGACATGCCCAATTTGAAGCATAACTTGTAGATCTTGGAACACAATTTACTTGTATTTTAAGTACAATTTATACTACCAATAGGAAGTAAGTACAACATCCAGAACAATATCATATTTTAATGAGAGAAAACATGAATCCAGGGCTTGTAAAGTTGATCTAAATATTCTACTTGTGATTGAGATATACACCAAAGTTCCACAATAAATAGAAGAAAAAATTTCACAAGGCTCATAAAGCCACATCAAAATTTCAACATAGAAATTATATGAGAAGGTAAAATTTCAAGGAATTTTGAAGTAGAGTAAATAACTCAAGGTTATAAGTGTTTGATAATCCACAAAGAGTTCTCAAATCATAGAAAATCCTCACAACAAAGTTGCAAAAATTCTATGGTGCAATTTAGTCCAAACTTGAAAAGCTAGAGTTCATCATTATTATACGTTCCATGTCTTCCTTTAGCTTTCCATTTTTCAAGGAATGAATCATAAGGAAAATTATCCAATGAATACAAATTTTGCTCATATGCTCGAAGGAATAAATATAAATGTTTATCAGGTCTATTTATCTTGATATTCTTTACATATTCTATCCTACTAAAAGTATGCTCATCTTCAACACTTCCAATTATCAGCACCAAATCTATATTTGCAATGGCTACATATTCAAAGATGTTCTTTCATAATTGAGTATGTTGATTTAGCCTTTTCCACAATGAAGTAATTGAATTGGTTCCTCTCAATCCTTTCTCATTTGAGCATTGTGTTTTCATGGTCATGATGAATAAGGTACTTTGGTGATTCAATATTTCCTTAGAAAAAAGTGGCTCACAAGTTAAATCAATGGTATCTTTGGACTTGCAATACACACTCTTCAGTGTCTGCAAATGCGCCTCAAAAATCTGCTCACAATTATTGTTATCACACCAAAATTGTGGATATATGATGCTAAAATCTTCCATTAGCTCATGGGGAGGAAATATTTCTTCAATCTCATGACATAGAAGCATGGTTGCTTCATGACATTGTTTCTTAACATTATCAATTCCATGTAAAAAACCATCATTTGACACATATTTGTTTCTCATATTTCTATGAGAAAAACCTTCTATGCTTCCATTAATTTAATAAACTCATCATTGATCAGTATAGAGTTCATCTTCCTTATCAAAGTCAAGCCGACTAATTCCTTTCTTACCAAAAACCAAATTTTCCTAAAATGTGAACTTAGGCCCCTTGAATCCATGCTCTAGATGATACATGATTTTTAACACATCACAAACTGATTTTACCATCTTTGTAAAATCTAGAATATAATATCACGAGATTGTGCACTTTTAATCAATCAATGCATTTCTTCCAACATAGGTAAAATGCATGGAATACCAATGAACATGTCCATATTTGACATTGATTCATATATTGAAAATGCATTAAGGTTTTTGGGAGCATCATTATCCATTTTGGACATAATGGATCTGTACTCTTTGAATATACACAAAGTTGGTTTGTATAGTGACATCTAATGTGTTCCAACAACATGAAGAAGCTTTAATCCATCTGAAATCCCCTTTGCAGTCGTTTGATACTCATGATAACGTTTTGGACTCCCTACAAAGTAAGTGTATGCATCGTGAACAAAGCATGCTACCTTTCTAACTAATTTGATTTTTGATAAAACCTTACTAGCAAGATTAGTTCTATGGGCCATGCAATGTATGCCCACCATGAATGGTGCATATTTCATTATGAACTGAATGCAAACACCTATTTTCTCTCCTTGTAAAACCGAGGCTCCATCACAACCTAAAAAAACTATCTTTGAAGTTATTTCATTAGCTTCTAGACCCCCATAAGTCTTTAAAAGCATGAATATTGATTCTGTAAGAGAAAATGCATTTTCACTACCATCCAACTTGAAGAGACAAAGATATAATGGAACTCGACTAAAATATTCAAGAATGTAAGTGTGAATTTCAATCCATTATGTATTATCATTTTCCCTTACTTCATCTAAGCTAATAGAAATAAATGGTGAATCCTTCAATTTGCTTCTAACCTTTTCTTCTAAAATTGCATCAATACATTCAGCCATATCCTATGCAGAATATTTTGACTAGTGTTTCTTGGGCATTGATGGTACATATAAAAAAGAATAAAAATTCTTCCTTTCTTCATAATCTGTTATTGGTCTTCCTTTAGTTAGCAAATCTAAGACAACATAAAATTGAATCTTCTTGCTCAAAAGAAATTGTTTATCCATCATTGGAAAGAAACTTGATATTTATTTCTCTACATTGGGTTTGTCCACTCTAGAAAGATATTATTGTTCATTTTCCTTATGTCTATTCTTGGCAGCCGAAACTACATTATCCACAAATTTTCCATCTTTTGCAACCTTTTCATATCTTTTACCTGCATGTTTTTGAAGAGTATCATATTTTTTATCAAGTATTTTAGGTTGATTTCAATAGATGAACAAACTATACATGATAAATTCCCTTCTGTTGTTCTTTGAGCCCACCAAAACTTAGACATCCATTGGTTGAAAATTTCCTACCTTCATTGTATTGTTTGCATCCTTTTTGTTTTCTTTTTCATTTTTCATTTTTCATCTCTACATCCACATGTTCTTCATTATTTGGATATTGTTCAACAAAACCATTTTCTATACCTTTTGAACCACTACCCATATCTTTCATTGAATAATCATTGATTTGATGGATATCTCAAGACATGGTATTGTTGGTTGTGCAGCCTGATTATCTTCCTGATTCAGAGGTCTTTTATTTCCAACTATGTTTATACCCCATGAAGTATTTACACCCTAGAAGTATGTACACTCTTCCAGGTAGGGGAGTGCAGAGGAGGGTTACCCACTCTACGGAGTTCGGGGAGGCTATCCCCCCAGCTGGGGGGTCCGGGGGCAAGCGAGCCCCCGGTGGGGGTTCGGGGGGAGCGTCCCCTGATGGGGGTTCAGGGGAGAAGCCCCCTAAGGAAAAAATGCCTTGTAAATGTATATTGTAATTTCATTGTAAATATGGACCGTTCATTATAAGGTTGCAGATCTAACGGTAGAAATTATGTTAGGGTTTTTTCCCTAGAAGGAAACCCTTTGTTATGAGGGAAATGTATTGTGGCTATGGAACATAGCGAATATTGTATTCTAAGATGAGAGACTGTGAGAGAAAGAAGAGGAAGTTACAACAGGTTTGTTGTACGTTGTATCCCTTCATATGCTGGATAATAATAAAGGAAGGACCTGGCATTTTCTCTGGTGGATGTAGCCCACACTGGGTGAACCACGTAAATCCATGTCTCTATTGTATTGTGTATCTTATGTGTTTTGTTTCCGCATTTGTTTTATTTTATTGCTCCACGGTCCTATTTTTCTAACAGGTATTGTTGCATCCATCACCTTCATTACATGTACCAAATAGTGGCTTGAACTTATAAGGTGCTTGCAATTTATTTTTTGGATCCATTTCTAGAAAAAACAATAATAATGTTAGGGTCCTAACCCGCACATAGGTAGAACAATATATTCAGATGTAATAAAGGTCAATATTAATAAGGCCTTTCAATAAATTAGAATAAGTTGAATGTAAGAAGACATAATAGAAGCTTTCGCTTCTAGAAGGATCTTCCTCTAGATGCTTCTTTTGATAGACATATTTAGTATAAATAGGAGTCGAGGGTATGAGAACCCTAGCTTGGATATTATTGTAATAGAGCTCTGCTCAACTAGAGGTTTCCCCCTCGAAGAAGCCTGTGAACATTGCTTTCAGAATCAAAGTGTTATTTATGTTGTTATTCTTATATCATTTCAGTGCTATTATGGTGATTGTGTTGGTTATATTGTTGTTATTATGCCATTTCTAGCATTTTATTTTTGTTCTGCATACTTTTTATATCTGGTATATTACAAGTGGTATCAGAGCACTTTCCTCGACAGAAATTGTGGGTTAAGTTTTTTTTTCAAGGTAGAGACGTATTCCACCATCTTTAAGCCACAGAGATATGTCATTATGCACATAAACCTGTGGTTGAAGGATTCATACATACAGGAAATACAAGTGGTACTTAAGCGCACATATGTTGGCCACCCTTATAACCCCTGTTGGTACCCCTTCGAGTGGTAGCACATAATACAACACCTGTGTGCGGATCGACCTAGATTACTTGAATCCCTCTTTAGATAAACCGATTGGTCGCCTAACTGCTATAGTGCCACCGAGAACACCACTCGGGAAGATACTCTCTAGTACCTGGGTAGTCGGGTAGTACAGCTAAGGGTACGGTCTATCCTCCTTAGTTAGTGCCCTGAGATATTGGGATGAGTACTACTGTTGGGCCCCACACATATATCAAAGAGCTATAACACAGGGAAAACCCTTGTCTATAGAACCCTTGAATACCTAACCCTTGGGGAAAAAAACATTAACAAATTAAAATAGACAAGATCTCTTGTCGCGCGACTGTGTTCGGGTTGCCAAATAACTACACATTTCTTCTTGGTTAAGCATTTGGGCATTTCATCATTGCAGTAGTCTTCAGACCGGAGTATAACTCCGCAAGTGTAAAAAAAAAAAGTCTGGAAATTTTTGCACCATTATTTGAGACCTATTCCATTGGATTCATCTCTTCGCCCTTATCACATTCATAGATATCATTTTTCAGCAAAATTGTTTACCCCACCTGCCCCATTTCAGTTTCCTCATCATCATGTCCCATACCCGTAGCCAAGACCTGGAAGCTCGCTTCAATACCTTGCAATCTAATTTCACCAAGACCCAACAAGAAGTGAAACAACTCACTGCCAATGTTGTCTCCCTCAATACATCCATGCCGTCCTCAATGGAGGAAATCAAACGAGACCTGACTACCCGGCTTGAATCTATCGTTTTGATGCTCTAAACCAAGATGCATATCCCTACATATAACCCTTTATCTGACCCACCTTCAGATACTAAAGCTTAACATTCCTCTAAATTTCAGCACCATCACTTTCAACATGACCTACGCCTTCCGCAGGTGGATGTGACCAAATTTGATGGCTCAGATCCCACTGGTTGGGTGACCCAGATGGAACATTATTTCTCTTTATACAACATTACAGATGACTTGGCCAAACTCCGATATGTTGTTCTCCATCTATGTAACACCCTGTTTCCTCCAATTTGTAATTAATCATATAATAGGAATTACCATGCTAATGCATGCGGAAAATGTAAATGTATTATTGTTTGAGTTGCCAATAACTGACTGTGGGGGTGAAGCCTTGAAAGTACTGGCCATGATATCACTAGAGGAAGAATGTGAAAACTATAAGAGAGAGTTCATATATCAAATAACCCCAAATCTCCCTTTATAAGGATGACAAACCTCCTTCGAATCCTAAGGAAAGAAAATCAGTCAATGAAGAAAGGACCGGTGATTGAATCACCAACCACCCCCATGAATGGAAACATGGGATGTCAGTTCAAAGTACCACAGGGACCTGCAGACCTGAGCTTCCTTCTGACAGAAGGAATAGGATAGGTCGGAAAAACCTCCCAAGGTAAGAGGGACACACACACGAGAGAGGAGACACGGAAAGAGACGGGGAGAATAAGAGCATAAGCTCGCAGGGGAGATGCGTAGAGCTCTCCAGCGAGTCGCGAGATGAAGGCCATGATATTGATGCTGAGGGGAATCTGAGAAACCTCATCGAGGCCATCACCGAGAGAGAAATCTCTGAGTTATAGAGAACATGATCCAAGCAAAAGAAAAAACAGAGAGAGAACCCTCGAGAACTGTGAGAATTCCCTGGTGATATCATGGATTGGCATGGGGGTGGACAGAGTGCTAAGATTGAATGCCTTTGAGCCTATGGTCAGGTGGAAGGATGAACACCCATAGTCAGTTGGTTGGCAGCAACCTGTAATAGATAAGTGATTTCTTACCTTGTGTAATTTGTATGTAACTATGTATGAATTGGCTATACTGTGTATGTTGCAGGAATCAGACATATTTTTTAATGGATATACTATATCCCCCTTATTTTTTCCCTATTGTATAATTAGGCCAGTAAGAAAGCATATGGTTAGGATATGTTTTATACTCGTAAATACTTGTGTCCTATGGTGGCATAAGCCCGAGTCACGAACTGTGCGTTCGTCGACCGTGGACACAGTTTCATGTACGCATGTAAACCTTCCTAATCCTTTTGAGTCCCTTGGAGGACGAAGCCTGTTAAGCTCAAGAGAGGTAGTGCAGATATGCAAAGGCTCTCTACAAGGCAAACAGAACCCATAACCCCTTGATGAAGGAGCATAATAGTTGTGTTGAAGACTCTTCTAAGAGTCAAGTCCAGGAGAAAGAGCGCAAAGCTCTCAAGTCCTTCATAGCTGACGAAGTTCAGGAAGGATAGCGAGTTTAAAATACCAAAAGAGAGTACCCTTTCGTTTTCTATATGCACGGACGAGATCCTTTCGGAGGAACTAAGGTCTATCACGACCGTTAGATTGGAGGAAGAAACGTAGGCGTTAATGCCTCGACCCCTTTCAGCCTTCGCAAGTAGCGAAGGAATCAGGACCGTAGATCCCAAGATCCATGGGAGTTACCTGGATTTTCCATCAGAGGGACACGTGGTTGTCGTTCGGTGTTTCGGCACCCGGGAAACCAAAGGGAAAGACCCCTTGTCTTCGCAAGTCGCGAAATCCCGGTATACGAAACCCTGAATCGGTTTAGTGTGAATAAGTTTGAGAAAGTCGGGATTTGATCGCGACCGTTGATCATCCTGAAAATATCACAACGGTTGATCGTGGCTAAAGGTTGCATCCGTCCATCAGAGGGACACGTGGCTATCGGTCGGCGTTTCGGCGTTTCGGTACCTGGGAAACCAAAGGGAAAGACCTCTCATCTTCGCAAGTCTCAAAATCCCGGTACCCGAAACCCCGATGCACTCTGTGGTAGAAAGGAGGAGTCCCAAAAGGATCTGGACCATCCATCGGAGGAGACGCGTGGTGAGCGGTCAGAGTTCGGGGAAAGCTCCAAAATCCCGTGAGCCGTTGGATCTTATACAAGGACTCGTGTATCAGGTTTCGGGGTTTGAAGTGTCGAAATACTTGAATCTCTTTCATTTTGAACTCTCGGTTACAAAAATATTGATACGGCCAGGACCGTCAAATCAGGGGAAGATTCGCAGCCGTCGATCTCAGCAAAGATAAGATTTCAGGTTTCGGGGTTTGAAGAGTCGAAAGACTTGACTCTCTTGCATCGCTGAGTCGTGAAATGTGAAAGGCGCCTCTTGGCTTGGCCCGTGGTCGTAACCAATGATCACATGGAGGTGGATAATGAGAAATCTAGCATGTGCTAGGCCCCCATAGGAATTTGGGGATTCTGTCCCTTGAAGAAAAGAGGCGAAAATTTTAGTTTGTCGTAGTGGGTATGTGACAAATTGGTATCAGATCATGGTTACAACACTTGGCCTGCTTGGGATCATGTACGAGTCACATAAGGAGATTTTGTTATCTGCATTTACTCCTTGAGGAGAAGGGTTGCAGAATGAACCTGTGATTTTGGGATTTATTGTTGAATTCCAGCAAAGGAATTATATTGTTCCTTTGTCAAAATGATAACTACTCTTATAGGAGTAGGGATGCATTGATCAATATTATTGATAAGACCTGAGTGTGAATAACAGAGGTGGCATAAATTGTGCTATGGAGCTACACGAGCCAATAAAGGGACATGAACTGAGTTGTTATGTTACAAGTGTGATGAGGGCTACCTACTAAAGCAGGTAGAGTCTCTTACAGTTGAGATGGTTGGTTAGGTAAGAATTAAGATCCAAATGAAGAACTCCTTCATGATTTGGGAAATCTGGTAAGGACTGGTAGGATCCTTAGAAAGTTATAATTACTGCATTATTAAAAGACTAAACCCTGAGCATATAA
>ML780977.1:2621697-2632549 GCA_009831015.1 Picea engelmannii | reverse complement strand
ATGTAATAAAGGTCAATATTAATAAGGCCTTTCAATAAAATAGAATAAGTCAAATGTAAGAAGACCTAATAGAAGCTTCCGCTTCTAGAAGGATCTTCCTCTAGATGCTTCTTTTGATAGACATATTTAGTATAAATAGGAGTTGATGGTATGAGAACCTTAGCTTGGATATTATTGTAATAGAGCTTTGCTCAACTGGAGGTTGCCCCCTCAAAGAGGCCCGTGAACATTTCTTTTAGAATCAAAGTGTTATTTATGTTGTTATTCTTATAACATTTCAGTGTTATTGTGGTGATTGTTCTGGTTATATTGTTGTTATTCTGCCATTTCTAGCATTTTATTTTTGTTCTTCATACTTTTTATATCTGGTATATTACAGATAAACAACATGTCAGAACACACATTTATTAAATAAACAAATATAACAAAATTTCTTGGTCAACATGGCTATATTAAATAACAAAAAAGAGTAGTTGGTACACAATGATACTACTTGTACTTTCAAGGGAATCTATGTTCATATTTTTCGATACTCTAAGAATATATTGTTGTGAAAAGAAAAAATATCAAGGATTGTATATTTAAGCTATGAATCAGCCTCATACTTACTCAATCCTCCCAACCCCTTGAGAGTAATGGTCCTCTATTACATGTTAGTGTAAATGTAAAAATGATCCATTCAGTTTTTCAAAGTATACTATTTTGATTGATGATAATGCTATCTATATTTGAAGATTCAAAACAAAGAAATATGAGACTATCAATGCACTTAACCTATCAATGAGGATCCAATAAAATAAGCCATAATATTGGAGGATTGAACAGAGGTGAGAAGTAAAACATAAAAATTTCAACATTGAAAAATATATGCATTCCAAGGTGAAGTAAAATGCCAGTTATAAAGGTATTGCCACCGTCTACCTAAACTATAGTGTATGCTTTGTGTGTATATTTCATTTGATATGAATGCAAACAAAATATTTAAATAGGAAGCTAAATAAAATTATTTTAGAATATAAATATAATCTTACTTGTATGATACTATGTATCTCTTGTAATTTTGTATGAAAAAAATTGTCCAGTCCTCACTCTTCACATTTTGAAAATCAGAACAATTTCAAATCCATATATCACTCTCTTATATGTCAAAGATCTACCCTTTAGACAAAAGATGGCCATATTTCTCTCACGACAAATGCTATCTTACCATCTTTGAAAAAGATAGAACTAAGTCCTACAACCAATAAAAATTTAAACCATTGTCTCTCTTTGAGACATTTTGTCAAACAAATAGCTTGTATCCTCCAAATTGGTACATTTATAATAGTAAAACCTTTTATACTGATATGAAAAAGAAATGAGGAAGAAAATCGAATGAAAGAGTTGAGTTCATAATACAAATCTAACCTTGATGGAATGTTTAGAATTAAAACAATGGCTTTGGAAAACATTATATAACAAAAATCTAGAATAAATAGAAATGGTTTTAGAAACCAAATTTATATAAAAAAATACATGGAAATTTCCTTTCAATGTGCTAAAAATCTTCATTGCAAACTTTATCACATATCTTTTGCATGTTGAAACAACGAATGAATAAAAAAAAGGCAAGAAAACTATTATAAAACACTTTTGTTTCTTATAGATCTCTACTAGTACCAAACACTAAAATATAAACATTCATATTATACACAATGAGAAGAAAATAAGGTACATTTTTTTTATACCAAGAGATGCATAGTCGTGGGAGGTTTGGCGATGATTTTGCGTAACTCTAGATTCAAATTCGTGGATTTGGGGGTTAGGTGATGATTTTGTACAAATCTAGATGTGGATTCATGGATTTGGGGGTTAGGCGATGATTTTATAGAGCTCTAGATGCGGGATTCACATATTTCGGGGTTAGGCAAGGATTTTTTGTAGTTGTAGATGCAAATTTGGGGATTTGGCGAGGGAATGAAGAAAATAAATTTAGTAATCATGAAATTTATTTTATTTTGGTGAAACATATCCATTTATTTATAACCATTTGGATATGAAAATTGATTTTTTAATAAAATTTTAATTATATTTCGCTTAAATTTAATCTTACTATCCAATATTTCTTCTAAAAGGCGAAATTTCGTTAAAAAAAAACATTGTTGGAGGTATGGCCCTGATTACTATGTTTTGGGTGGCCATGGCTTGTTTAGAATTGTATATGCCCCCTTTCTTTTTGGATTTGCCCCTGTTTTCAATTCCTTTCCCAACCTATGTTGGTTGAGGTTGGATTTGCATCGGTGCCTTAGGGGATACAATGGTAATTGGTATCGACTGAATAGGAGTCAAGGAAAAATACAAATTTGGTGTAGAGGGTGGAAGGGGAGTAGGAGGGGGATCTTAGTAACAAACCAATATCCCTAATGTGAGGTTAGGAAAATTCAAAGTGGCCATGAAATGGGTACTTACTATTCTTGGAGGTGGATATAAGAAAGGGACCTAGTCAAAGGGGTAATGTGGATGAGGATTCCTTACCAGTGGTTGTATTGAAGATGTCGAAACTGAGGGCCCAAAATATGGTTGTGGAGGTGGACATGTTGTATTATGAGATGATGACACCATACAAACATTGGATGAACTTGGGTGGGTAAGTACAGGGGGAGGTCTGTGATATGCGCTAAGTAAGGTTGAGTTTTTGTAGACTCTAGGGATGATGTCTGAAAGAGAGGGAACTATTTGGATTCTACCTAGGGAGGACACCACTTGGTCAGGGTGAAGTTGTGTTTGAGGATCATGGTAGGTTATCTGATCTATGGTGACAATTTTCCCATTATGGGGGAATATCGTCTTATGGAAGATCAAAGAGGAAATCACCTTCATGACATACATGTCCGACCTAAAAGGATGTTATAGTTCAAAGGGGAATCTATAAATTCAATGTCAATACACACTTCCTTTCCTCCCAATTGGACAAGATAGTTATGATAAATCCCTTCAGGTGTAGAGGGCTAACCATCATACACTCGAAGGGAAACCGTAGATGGGATAAGTGTTGGGGAGCCTAACTTCTGCCAGAATTGCGTTGAGATGATGCATGTGGATGCATTTTCATCAATAATGTATTTATGAATGATGGAATTATTGATGGAGATTGGAATTTGAAAGGCCATTGAAGGTGGTAAAATTGAAAAGGTTTATCCTTGTCGGCATTAATGGTGATCATCTTGTCATGTGATGGATCAACAATGCCCAAAGAAGACATTAAATCCTTCCTTTGTGAAGGACACATCTAGAGGACTTCAAAGGATGAAATCACTTTAGAGGACCGAGATAAGTCATTAACTATGATGTAATTATGGATTTCCTATGCATGAGAGTTGGGGGCAATCTACCTTAATGGAACTTTAGGTACCTTAAGAGGTAGGTCCACATCGAGGCAAGGAATCTGTAAAGGCTCATTATTGGATAGAGGGGGATCATAAGAGTAGGTTGTGCTTCAAGAGGCATACCATACTAATGGGATCAAGTGGTGAGGTTTACATTAGATGAATCTAAGTAAAGGATCTGGTAATTCACATTCCTAGGAGTGGTGGAAGTTGGAGGTGTTCTAGAAGGAGTGGATTTTATGGTGGACACAAATCCTTGTGTTGGAAAAGGATTTCTCAACACAAATAATTGTGACAAGGAAGATGTTATGGGTTAGATGTTAGCACGCTTGGTAGCCTTAGCTTCTTCCCACATATGACACATTTCAAGTAACAAGGGGCACTCTTGGGTATAGTTCCCATAGACACCACAACTAGCACAAGATTTATTACTATGAAGGTTTTAGTTCTTCCCTTGCTTGGGTTGGGGATTGTTACCTTAGCCTTGGGTTGCAATAGGTTGATTGACCCTAGTGTTGGTATTAGGTTTTGGATTTGGATTCCCTTGGTTCCCTTGGTTTTGGTTATTCTACTTACCCTTCCCTTTGTTGTGAATACACTTTCCCTTATAAAGGGGGTGTAGGCTAACCAACATGAGTTTTGGTTATCATTGTTGGAGGAACTGTGGTAATTTGCAATGGGTTAGGAAAACGGTAATAAGGATTCATAGAAGCCCCGCCACAAGAAGAGTTGTTAAAAGAAGGAACATGTACATGTGGATGTGCATGGAGTGTAGGGTAAGAGGTATTGATTCTTACTTGGGATGAGGAGTGAGATAAATCCCTAGGGGATTAAGATATCCATAAGAGGTGTTAATCCCTCCATAAGGGTTACCATATCCACTAGGTCTAGGAGGAGTAGGGTGTGGATAGGTATGGGACATAGATCTTATAAGGCCATCAACCACATGGGATGCCCCCGGTGCATACAATTTACCCGAGCAAGATAGAGGGGAATCATGAAGGCTAGTATAAAGATACCATGATTGGGCATATATAAGACCATACTGCTACACTTTTTGTATAACTTCTTCCTCATTCCCAGGCAGAGTCATGGCTATATTGTTGGAAATGGCAGGAAGAAGTGAATCCAGGAACCAATCCATGAGGAAAGAATCATTGATATTAGATTTAAAACAAGCCACACCTTCTATGCTACTCATGGGTGTGATCCAAAATGTGAGTGCTAGTGGTATGAAAAAAATTGGTCAAGATTTCTATCCTTACATCATGGCATACTGCAAGCTAGAAGAAGGTGACAAAAATATTAGCTATAGACTCAAAGTTTCTATGGGTATAGTAGGTTGGCCTATGTACCATTTGGTGGAAACACCCATCAAAGTGCATTGAAACAACCACAACCTAATTGAATCCCCAATTATGGAATTAGAGGAACACTATAGGTGAAAGGAAATGATATGGTTGGAAGGATCCTCTTTAGTATTACCCTAAATATTTGGGATGTCATAGGGATGTTTATTTGGCATATTGGGCCAATTGAGATCATAGTGGATGGGATCATTGCTCAACTTGTTCAAATATGGGATATTTAAACCTGCCATGAAGGGCATAGAAGGTTGGTTGGTGTTGGCTCCATGATTAGCTCCAACCATGGTGGAACTTGGGTTGGAAGAGGATGAAGGACCAAAAGAGGTAGAGTTGGGTCTGAAGTTCGATGTACCAACATCCATTGATGGGGAGGGGGTTTCCGAGTTAGAAGAGATAGAACCCAACAATGAGTTAGGGTAGGGAACCATGTTTCGCTGAGTAGGGAAGATAGTGCAATTAATGGAGAATTTGGGTTGAAGGTATTGCATTCAATGAGGTTGTCTCCTATGGCGAACTATTATATCCAGATGCAAACATCACCCTAAATATGCGACAAGCTAATCAAAAGGATGGTAGAATAAAGAGATGAATTAAGCCAATAATAATAATAAAATGCACACTACATGCTCAAGTGGTTCATCAAGTGGTTATAAGTGTTTTTGAATCAAAATAAATATAGTCCAACTCAAGAAGCTCCGTCCTATAAATACATATAAAGACTCTAGCCTATAAGATAAACTAGATGCACTTAAACAAAACCTAGTTTATGGATAGGGGCCTTCCAAATAACTAGCAATGGGGGAGATGAGGTCCCATGTGTAGATGAATGAAGGTACTATAGATAATTATAACTAGGATACACTAAGTGATGAAATTCCAATGACATGTAGAAATTTGTCTTAGGTTCCCTCCCTCTTATGAGAGCCACTCAGGTAAGGATACTTGGTAAAAATGGCCACTAAGCTACGTCCTCATAGACACATGTAATAGGTTACCTTGCCTTCAAGATGAAATGAAGTGGTTTAGGGATCTTCAATAATGAAAGAGAAAGGTGTCTTTAAGTCTAGACCTTAGCATTATCCTCTATGAAAAAGCACACTTGTTACCAATGGGATGGGATCGTGTTTGATAGAAGGGATCCNAATAGTCAATCTCTATGTTTCAATGTGAAATGACTAAGAGGAATTATTTGGATTCATATCCCTAGAGTCCTAACCTAACTACAATATTCTTTTGATGCCCAAGTGGGATTAAATGTGTGTTAGATTAGAGGGTTAATTATTAGGCTGAACTTAACAACATAAGCCATACATAAACTTTAAGGTGTGATATGTGTGCACATGTGGTGTGAAATGTAAATGCTTATAAGAAATAGAACTAAAATTCAAAATAATTGAAATCTAAACAAACATGCAAGTAAGTAACCAAAGACAACTACTAAAATAAAGTGACTTTTCTCTTCATCTAAGCTACGTTTAAATTTTCAAATGTACTTGCAAGAATTCAAATTTCAAAACAAGAAACAATCTATTATACCCTTTAGCACACAAGCAATCAATTTTCACAAAATGAAACCTCTATTGGAAAGTAAAATACTAGGGGACCTATAAGGATCTTTTATTTCACTTAGAGGCTTGTTCAATTCTGAAATAAAAAACAACCTAAAACAACAAATAAAATGAACCTACAACTATAACAAGAAGTAAAACTGAATGTTGGAAAGTGAAAGGCAATGACTTCTCACATGCATCTGATTCTAGGACAAATACTAGGCAACGATGAATGCCTTACTTCATTCATTATGTATGTGAAAATAAATTCCTAAGTAACTAATCAACAATCAATGATTTTTCTTCTTAGCCTACTATAACATAAAAAACAACAAGTAAAACATGAAAGAAAATAACACAAGAAAGGTACTAGAAAGGTAAATATTAAACTCTAAGCTATAGTAAAATCACTATAAAGAAACCTACATGACCTAAAACACACTTAAATAGCTGGAATAAAACCTTGAAAATAAAAAAATCCAAGTTTCAGGACCAATGTAGAAACTCACCTCTAACAATGTGTTTCCCTTGCAGAATTTTCCCCCATTTCTTGCATTGGCCAAAAAAAATATTGGCCTTAGTTTGTGCATTAGTTAACACACTTGTTTCCCCTAGAATCTGTGTTGGATCCAGAGAGGTTCTCGATAGTCGTGACTATGAGGCAATCCTAAAGGGTTCAACTCTTGTTTCTTGAAACAACAAATCATATTTAGCAAGAACAAAGTAAAATTCCCCCAAAATTCAAAGAAAATGAAAGAAAAAGAGAGAAAAAGGGTTTACCCACACATCCATAACTAGGGATGAAGAGAATGGCTTAGATCCCTAGAGGAATCACCATTATGTTGTGTAAAATATGCAACAGGTGTTAGCAAATTCTACAAATCTAGTGGTTGTATGTACATTACAGACAAATATGGGAAATTAAACTAAAAACCCTAGCTCCAAATCAAATTACTCACTCTTAAGCCCTTGTTATTCATCAAAGAAAGAAACAACTGCAGAAAATAGAGAAAAAAGTAGAATGACCAGCTTAGAAAGAATGAACAAGTTCTCTATTACCTCAATGAAATTTTTTCTACGTGTACTTGTAGAGGATTCCTTGGAGAAAAATGGACTCATGGGCCTCCTCCTTGGGAGGGTTCTTTATGCTTCACGGATGTATGGTTGCTCTCTCTTCCTTATGGTTGTAAGTAACAATGGTTGCTTCTAGAAATGCTTTGAAGAGACTAGGGTTCTTGAACTATGGTGCAAATCCAACAACATTCACCTACAATGAATGGAATGTATGAGAAATGGGGGAGGCCTCTTGGTTTTATAAGCAAAGTTTTGGTTTTATTTTCTTTTATTTTGCTTTTTTGAATAATTCCAAGAGGGAAAAAGTTATAAAAATGTTTTTTTTTTTTTCTTTATATAATAAAAATAACTTGAGAAAAAGTGGTTCCTTAAGTTATAATGATGGGAAAATAGTGTAAAAGTGGGTTTAGTGATATGATACCCATACTATGAATGGTGGATTTTGGTACACCTAGAATTTTGGTCTAGGTGATCGATTTTTGGGTGATAACACCAAGCTAACTCTAACACTTGATTTCCATTAGGATCAAAGTAACTCCTCCCATGCTTGCCGCCCCAATTATTTTCCAACATTAATTGAGAGTTCTACTTGTGAGATTTACATTCATTAGTTTAATTACTATTTCAAAATACATTTACTATTTAAAAAAAAAACTAGTTGAGTTTACTATTAAAAAAACTAGTTGAATTTACTCCTAGGTTCACTTACATTTAATTTCTATCCATGGCTTATATTCAATTATTTTCCATTTGCAATTCCTTTCCACTCACCTATCAAGTTGGACACACACTAAGTAGCGTTACACTTTTTTTTTTTCCAATCATTTTATTTCTGGTTGTAAAGAACTAAAACCCTATAACTTACCCACTTCAAAGCACTTTAAGCCATAAGTACTTCCATTATCAAGAGTAACTTCGTTTTGAAGAAAATTAGAGGCTCCCACTCTTACAATGGTACCCTTAGATTGATAATTAAATGCATCTCCGCCTACTTCACATCACCATTCTAAAATTGTTGATTAAAGCTCGTCTACTTCCCATCACCATTCTAAAATTGTTGATTAAAGCTTCTCACCTCACTAGAACAATAATTAAGAGAACTATTTGTGAAGAGGTATACTCTTAAAGACTTATTTAAAGGTAACATGGAATACATCCAAGAGACTCTAACACGTGCTCTTTAATTATTCCCAAAATTATACATGTCTTTGGGATGGTCGAATCTCGATACCATGTTGCATAAGTATTTTTTTATTACATATATAAGTTTCTTCCTATTAATGTCTTGGCAAAATTTATCTTCAAGGAAATCTAAATTTGAAGATCGTTTTATCTATATTGTATTCAAAAGAATCCGAGTTTGAAGATCTTGTCTTTTACTCAAACTCTATTGACTTCAAAAGAGTCTAATTTGTAGAAATAATCAAACGGTTACTTGAAAACTTTTCCAAAGTCCGAGAATCCTAAATATCTTACTTTATTTTTATGAGAGATGTTGTAGTTTGAAAATAAAAACTTCTAATGTTTGAAACATTAAATCCTCTGCTCTAATTCTTTCCACATTGCCACATCTATACTAATCTTACTCTTAAACATTGAATAAGACAAATCACTCTTAAACATTGAATAAGATAAGTCACCCAATCTAATGAGCGAGACAAACCACTCAATATCTTATAATAAGATCACATTTAAGTGAACGGTGAAGCAACATGATATTTGAAAAAAAGCAACATAATATTTGAAAAAACCCTTATCTAGGATCAGGATCAGTGTGAGCTTTACACTAATTTTTGGATTCCAATTTAGATTTTGATTTGCATTGCTTCTCACAATGGATTTCCCTTTCTTTTGCTTTTCTCATGCCTGCTTTGATGTTTCAGCCAGGAGTGAATATTTATAATTAAAATGAAATAAATTAAATTTGAATATTTAAAATGAAATAAATTAAATTTGAATATTTAAAATGAAATAAATTAAATTTATAGCTGTGGACACTGTAACACAATCAAAAGATAGTCAACCCAATTAAGCCGGTAAAAATAAAAATATTTATTTTAATTCATTTCAGGTACTCGGAGTCGCAAAATATTATGATGTTTTATGAGATATATTTACATCATATCCAGCAAGTATATTCATCAGCTATATATAACGGTGAAATTTATGCACTGGCGTTGGGAGTCGATGTCATGATGGGCCACTTCCCTTGCACAGAGGTGGGGAACGATCGCCAGAGTTTATGGGTGGGAAATGATACCGACTGCTCATGTGGAGATGGACAGACACCCCACAAGCCTCTGATTACCTCAAGCTGAGCAACAACTTCCTTCATGTGTGGTCTATCATCGCTCTCTGACGCCAGGCATCTGAAGGCCAATTCTGCAACTGCACTTACTGTCACCTTTACCTCATGATTCGTTTCCATCTCCAGCTGCGGATCCACCAGTTCATGCAAAGCCCCTTCTTGAATCTTCGAAATTGCCATGCGAGCAAGGTTGATTTCCCTTGTATTCCGATTTACATCCACCGCTAATTTGGCAGAGATGATCTCCACCAAAACGACCCCGAAGCTGTACACATCGGATTTCTCGGTCAGCTGATAGTACTGGTGGTACTCTGGGTCAACATATCCTGGTGTGCCTTGTGGGGTAGTAGTGACATGTGAGGCATTTACAGGCATATGCCTGCAAAGCCCAAAATCTGCCACTTTGACATTGAAATTCTCGTCCAAGAGAATGTTAGAGGTTTTCACATCTCTGTGGAATATAGGTGGATTAAAGCTGTGAAGGAAAGCCAAGCCCTGGGCAGTTTGAATAGCAATGTTCAAGCGGGTATTCCATGATAGTCCCTCGGGGGCTTTGCGATCGCCATGAAGATGATTTTCCAAAGTCCCATTTGGAACAAATTCGTATACAAGCAGCAGCTCTGGACTGTCTGCACATGTGCAGCCATAAAGACGAACGAGATGTGGATGATTCAAGGACGAAAATATCGTCACCTCGTTGATGAACTGTCCAACTGTCCTAGAGCTATCCTGATAAAGTCTCTTTACCGCCACAATCCATCCCTCACGAAGTTTTCCCAGATAGACCGCCCCGAACCCTCCATCCCCAAGTTCGTTCTCCTCGTGGAAGCAATTTGTAGCCAGTCGAAGTTCTTCGTAAGAGAATATAGACAAATTGCCTATCTTAAGCCTAGGGACACATGCTTCCATGTCCTTTCTCTCATATTTGCTGGAATCAGGCGCGGGACCCTGGCTACGAGATGGCTTTCTCCTCTTCGCATAATACGTTAAGAACAGTCCTAGTGCTATTGCTGTTAGCGCAACTCCTCCAACGGAGCAACCTGCGGTAGAAGGAACAGATTGATATCCATGTAATCACCCTGAGGTTAAAGCGAAGATTTATGTTCTAAATAGGAAGAAATCATATTTACCTATTACAATCGCAGACTTGTTTTTTCGACCTGCAGCGCAGCATAACAACTATTAATA